>CAJUYI010006108.1:0-14336 GCA_910591695.1 Galerucella pusilla
GATGCAGTGCCGTCGACCCTTTGGATAATATTGACCAATTTATATACGTATTGATAATTGATTTATTTACTGAAAAAAAAACAACAACAGCCGAGAGCAGAAAATTGCTACTACTCCTTATTGAATTGAAATCTAGGAACGACAACTCGTAAAAGAAATGGAGAACAGTGTTTAGAAAATGGGGAACAACATGGCTTTTGAAAGTTACTTCTCGTAGATGGGAGTTTGTCCTCCATGGCTGGAAGATGACCCCAGCCAGTAGAAAATATAATCAATCGGTCAGAAAATCTACAACCGACGGAAAATATTTTCCACATAAACTGCCAAGTAGAGCCATTTTGCATGTACCCTCTTTGGCCACAGAGTACACCATCTAACAAGAGACGAAAGCTTTGGCGGTTCCTTTGAAGTCGGACTTACACGAAATTGAGCGAAAATACGTCGAGGCATTGACACAAAAACTACTTGATACATTGAGAAAAGTAACACTACACTAAGAAAAATAGTAGTATTGATGAACATCCCTCCCAATTAGGTGTATAGAATATTTTTTTTAACTACAAACATGAGAACACCTTATTATTCATCTCATGTGTGTGGCTCATTTTTAACCTAATCTTAAAATAATACACGGTGAACTGAGGGGAATGAACGGAAGTGTCGACTTGACATTGATAGATAAACTATTTAATTCACGCATGTGCACACAAATTTGCGATCACGAAAACTACTTTCTTTCGCCATCTTGTTAGATGGTGTACTCTGTGCTTTGGCATCTACTATATTTTGACAGCCCATCGGGTTGACTGCTCGTTTTGCAAGGAGCAGGTAAACATACAACACGACTCTTTCAACTGCGCATGACTCAAGAATGCCAATAACATAACAATATTGAAATAAATATTTAAATATCAGAAATATAAAACAAAAAAAAACAAGAAAACCCAGGACCAAACCCGGTTGATCAAAGTGTAACTATGTATATAGAAATATCAGAAAATAAGAAATTAAAAACTAAAAAAAAACAAAAAAACCCAAAAACTCCTTACCGACAACCTAGGAACGAGCACTTTCTCACAGTGTGATACTAGGTGTATCCGTGCGGGAAAAAGTCAAACGTAAACCACTAATTTGGTATACATGTGGCGTACCTCAACAGTTAAAATAAAAGCTTACCAATGTCTGTTGAAAACGGGACCAACTTGTGGAAGAAAGGCGGGACAATATTAGAAAAATGGGGAACGACAACTCGTAAAAAGAATGGAGGACAATGTTTAGAAAATGGGAAACAAAATGCCTTTTGAAAGTGTATTAAGGCTGAAAGTTACTTCTCATAGATGGAAGTTTGTCCTCCATGGCTGGAAGATGACCCCAGCCAGTAGAAAATATAATCAATCTGTAAGAAAATCTACAATTGACGGAAAATATTTCCCACCGGCTTACAGGATGTTTTCTACCAGATGCACTTGACTACTTGACAGAAGTTTGTCAGTTAATAACAGTTTTCTCCATAATGTGTAATTTTACAGACCATGTCTAACTACTAGCGCCATCTTTCTCTTGTAACATACAATAGCAGCTGAATTCAAGTAGTTTGCTTCCAAACTTAACTGCACGTTAACTGAACGGAAAACAGATGTCGCTATTGTCGTTTTGTACAATATATAGTTTATTCACTATTTATCAGTAAATAGATTAAACAAATTGGAAAAAGTTTCTTTATTGTATTTTTAAATGAAAAGTACAAACTTTCTGTAGCATAAATCAACACAAGCATTGTTGTATTTTATTTCAATTTCCTCACATTATATAGTGCGGGCCGATATTTGGCTCTATTCATTGAATTATTTAAAGAAAATACTTCGACAGGTTTTTCAATCTGAATTTTTTCAAGAAGGGAATACCCTTTACATATTTTTACTTTCTGGAATCAAGAAGCTCCATTAAACACTTAGTTTGTTTAAACTTAAAACCAATTTTATGTATCCCATTAATAATGGTTATTTTAATACATTGTACATCGGGCATTCCTTCTCAAACCTGCTCACGACTTGTTTCTGCCGAAAAATGATTTCTTCTACTGTACATTTTATGCACAGATCATTGTGATCAACGAAGAATAAGAAATCTAGTTTTTATTTACAGATCTTACGTATCTACCAGAAAATCACAGCTTCTATTTAACGAAGTGCGAAATTAATGAAGATACAGTGAAATATCTCTGTTTTGTACACAAAAACGACATTGGCCTATTTTGCAGAATCCTCCAAAACCGACGACCTAATTTTTTACATCTGCTCAGCTTTATCCCTGTTTCTTTACAGAGATGGAAACAGAAGTCTGATATTGTTATCGGTGATTCATCATTCAATTTTAAGATGAAAAGTTCCTATAAATATGTTTGACATGTAGGTCTTGTCGTTAATGAAATATAGGATGATGCTTTAAGAATTGCAAACAAATTTACCGAACCCACTAGTGTAGGGATCCATGGACTCGGGACTTTGTTTATTGGTATAAGTAATTCCTGCGAGCTGTGAGCTACTTAACGAACGATCTGCTTTTTGGAAAGTGATTATTGACCGAGCACCAAGATTATTTCGCGAGAGGCTTTGCCCCGAGCGGAATGAGGTGCGAGGTTTATAAATGTCTTTAACACCATGGTGTATATACAATTTTCTCCACTACTAACCAAATTTAAGACAAACATTAAAAATAATTCACAAACGCACTACGGGAAGCGTTTACCTCGTCGTCTGACTGACAAGTACACTGTCAGTTTTCGATATATTATGAACGTACTCGTAATGTCATTTTTGGTTGAGCGCGAATTTTAAACTAATGGCATTGTTATTCAAATAATTTTATCTTGATAGGTAATTTCAAGCAGCAAATGTGTTAAAGACAATCTCCCGGGTTTACAAAATTATGTTGCACAAGTTTTTGTTGAATTACTATCCCTGAATTCTCAAAATATTTGAATTTGTCCATTATTGACCTAGGTTCATAATAGGAAATTATTAACCACTTATAAAGAAATTCAACTTCTTTGTTGACTAGAAGAAGCCAAGTAATAATAGTCAAAATTTATATAATAAGGTAAGACATAGGACAACGTCTGCTAGTGTCCTATAATAACGGTTATTATATAACTTACTAGCTTCCAGCTTCATTTTTAATGAAAGGGTGAGTAAGAACTACGCTTGCGCTCATCGCTTGTTTATTGACTGACTACTGCTTCATACGCGAAGCGTGCATTTGAGAAAATCGCGTGATTGCAGCCCTTTATGACATTTCCTATGGCATTTTCCCGTTTCCTTCAGAATTTTCACGTTGTTGATTATCAACGGAAGTAGAAGTAATGTGTTTTTGTTTACTTTTTCATTGTGAAAAATGCTATGACGAATGTTAAATCGAGTTGAAAAGAGTTGTTTTGTTTTTGGAATTATTTCATGAAAATGTTTAAAAATGAAAGTGAATACTGCTAAACCGGATCACGTTATCGATGGGCATCATTGGGTAAGCAGTAAATATTGTTTATTTTGGAAATATTTGAACTAATTTTTTCAATCAACAAGTCGAAATTGTTCTAGAAAACAATAGAGAAATTTTTTTTGGTGTTTCAACCAAATCAGTGTAATTTTCAGTTCAATCCCTACCTAAGGGTGATTGTTACGAAAATATATGCATATGCGGAAAGTAGTTAGTGAATAAAATTGAAAATTTATTGTAATTTTCAGATTTCTACGTCACTTCTTGTGATCGCATTTGGAATATTTGCTTTAGCAGTTTTCTGGATCAGAAAATGTCGGTAAGTAGTAACAAAATCTTCATATAAAACTAAGCCTAAAATTGATAGATCTTTTAGGTCTCAGTGAATGTCACACCATAATGAATACAAGCCTAAAACTAAACTGAAGATTGGAATTATAGGAATCTATTTGGTTTTTGAAACTATTAACATTTTCTGAATTATTCATTTGCTGAGGCATATCACTCTCAATTATTAAATATTCTATTACGAGTTATAAAAGGCTCTTTCTTCAGCTTTAAGTAGTGCCCGTGGTTTAAAGAATTGACAAATACACATATTCTCTCCATAGACAAAAAGCACGAACCTTAATCTAACATTATCCAACCGACGCAATATAATATGGGATAGCGCCGTATTTATTGGGAGAAATTCGAGATTGGTAATATTATTGACTTTTGAAAAATAAGTGAGATCAACACAGATAAGAATAAAATAATATAGTTCAAAAAAATAAATGGACAAATTACAATCTGCAATAAAAAAAAAACTATACACTGCTTTCGATTGAATAATGATATTGGTATTTAACATTGTTGCCGAAAAAAATTGAGAATAACTTTTAAAGATAAATACATTTGGCAACAGCTGACTGCGCACAATTATTCTTCTCTCTCTTTCAAGTGCTTTTCTCATATTTTCCTTGTCGTACTTGTGTAAATCGTATGACTCGAATAGATTTTTCGCGATCTGTATATCCATACAAGCCTAAAACTAAACTGAAGATTCAAAATATTGGAGTCTATTTGGGAAACAATCAACATTTTCTGAATTATTCATTCATTCATTCTATTACGAGTTATAAAAGGCTCTTTCTTCAGCTTTAAGTAGTGCCCGTAATCTCAAGAGTAAAAAAATGTACATATTCTCTCCATCGACAAAAAGCACGAACCTTTATCTAATATTATCTAGCCAACGCAAAATAATGTTCTTATTTCTATAAAATGCGTGAGCCGAAACTTACCTTTTCCTATTTAAACAACCCACTGTATATACTATGTTGTGTATCAATGTTTTCCAAAGAAGTGACAATTTATAGTGACAGCATCCATAATAAAACAATGAAACAACTGTTTACAGTTCCAAAACTCCATCTATTTTATCCTTAAAATTCCTAGGTTACATAAAAATAGCATCCGTATGCTCAAATACCTCCATTCATTTTCTATCAGCTTATTATTCAACAATACAAACTAATTATCCATTATTATACACTGCCCACGAGCTTTTATTTGCATCAGGCGCAAACGTAACCTGAACAAAATATTTGAAAATATGGTGGACGCGCGCACAATTTTTCATCACCCAAAGATTAGAATTTATTTCTATTTCATATTATTTTTTTGACTCAAAGCTATAAAAAATTTGCTAAATACTTCTTGACCAATAGTGTTTTTTCCTAATAAATCTAAGTGTAGGATCTAAATTTCGATAAATTATTTCGTATAACATTCAGCAATTAAAATTTTGGCGGATGCGGTGAACGCATTCAGCATTTTTGAAAAAAAATTGTAAGGGACATCTCATGGAGCAAATAATAGACCAGGCAATATTGTGGGTAAAAAATGTAGGTTAACGATAAATGGGTTGAATATATGTCTATATTAATTAACTAATTTTCCCAAGTTTAGTTCTATAAACTATTAATTCTTCACACATATCAGATATAATAGAATATTATGCAACGATCATGTAACACAACATGTAACACAAGCTTTAACCGGTATACGAACCGAGCCAAAGGCGAGTTTCGTATGGTTAATGCGAGTATATTAATAACCATTACATAAGTGTTTCATACACTATTTTTTCTACAAAGAAACGTACAGATCGAAAACAACCTTATGCGGGGCCTTTCCTCACTGTGCTATGGGACCACATTGTTAAACTAATAGCATAAAGTGTATAGGTACTGTTACTGTTACTGTTGTTGTTGTGTTACTGTTATAAAAATTAGTGATAAATTATAGTAAACAAAAATTGATAAGTTTAAATATGTATTCACCTTGGTCATTAAGTATTTTTGGTCTGGTGCTCGACATTTCTTTTAAAAACTGACGCAAAAGATTTAAACTGTCATAAAACACTGTAAAACTGTCAAACATTCTACAGAAAATATTGGGCCTGCCTACTTGGGTATTTAGAAATCTAGATTTCTATTGGACAATTTTTCAGTTTCAGTGTTATAATGAGTATCATTATGAAACTGAAAATTGGCATTTAATTAACAACTTATAGTATAGGAGTAGAAGAACTCTTTTAAAACCATTTATAATAACGTAGCCATACCCACTTTCACATATGCTAGCATTATTTGGTCCCTACATTATCCGAACTGAGGTTAATATTTGTAAATATATTTTTTTTTCTACAATCACATTGAAAAAAGTAGGCTTTTTCGCTTGCCATTTACAACGAAAAGTTGACGTTTCTTGAGGAGAGTTACTTTACGCTCGCCGAGCGTAAAAACTTGCAAAAAGCTCGTTGCCCATAACAACCAATACTACAATAGCTATTTGTGTATTAAGAGCGGAAAGTGATACTTTGCCGCTTGAGGCAGAGGCAATCTGCCGAAAGCGGCAACGCATTTTCTGCTCGAATTGCACACAAGATTTTTTCTACGATCACCTTATTTTTAAACAAATAATTAAAAAAACATGAAAAGTACACTTTATTAGAATGTGATGTTGAAAACATGTAACAATTATTGTTTTTCGTATTTACCTCTGGATTTAGTTGGCAGAAGATTAAGAGTAATATTTTTAGCAAAATCTGCTATATTTGGAGGTGTGCTTGAAAATTCACTGTCACTATCCATTTTTCAAATAGCTATTTATAAACAGACAACTTTTTTATAAACTAAAAATGAAATAATGACGTTTCATTAATTCCATAGTCTACTATTTTCACAAAATAGTAGGTAGGTACTTAAATATGCAATCACTGTTGCATCTAGGTGTATAATGCATTGCCTACCTTCTGACTGTTATATTTCTACTACGTAAACTTGTCCGTATAAATCAATACTATGAAAATAGGAATCTGCAAAAACGATCAAGAAAATTGTCAATCTTAACAACGTTATATTTGTAATAAGTTGTAAATATTAATTTTTATCTTGAACTAAGAAATAAATCCTTCACTGTAGTATTGAATCAAAATAATATCAATGTATGCGGTTTAAATTATTTTATAATTTCAATAAAATTAAACATATAAAATATACACCTCCATATATTTGTTGGTAGCGTAACCTGCAGCGTTGTAAATCCAGTAACTTGTATAAATTGTAGATGTCAGTCAAATTATATAGGAATATTTATTAATTTCGTTCGAAATATCTTCAAATATTAATATTTCAACTAAAATATTCGGACTGCTCTACATTTTGTTTTAATATATCTATTATTTACTACCTTTCTTTAGTTTATTGTGAATGAAAACAGACGAGCGGAAAAGTACGCTCTAGAGCGTAAATAATGTCAATTATGACAGATGGCGGAAAACATCAACTTTGCGGTTAGATTTGAGTGTGCAAAAGTCTACTTTGGGTAGTGATCGTAGGAAAACATAATTGTATTGACAGTGACAGTGACAGTGACAGTGGCAGTGACAGTGGCAGTGACAGTGATATCATAGAGCAGCCTGGCTAGGGAGTGTTTTTGTCTTCTGAAAATCTCTTACACTCTAATAAATCGCTGTTTTGTTAAGTTCCCAATGTTTTAAATAATTAATTAGTGTGATTGCGATGTTACGGTATTAATTTTTTGTGTGTTTTTGTGCTCAATTGTTGTGCCACGTTCTGAATATTTTGCAGGAGAGCCCTGCTAGCTGAGGCCTTTCTAATTGTAGAATAAGAAGGAGTACATTAACAGTATTGACAATAATAATTATACGTTTAAAATTTTATAAAATATTTGACAGGTACTTGAAATAAGTAGTATGAATTTATCAATTTTATTAGTTATAATATATATTCAAGTGATTGTAGAAAAAATGTTATATGTATTATTGCGAACGAAAATTGGAATTATTGTATAAATAACTATTTTCAACACACAATATTTATATTATTATAATTATTATTAATTAATTTTATATTGACAAGACTATAAGCTCTATTACGAATTTATGTTTCCTCCTTATATGTCATAGCTATTATTTTTATTTAGGTCATCCGTATAGAGACTTGATTACTATTTGAGTTTCTACTAACAAAGGTTAATGTTTTTTTTTTCACGTAGTTGTAGTCGGTGTGTGTTTGAAGTATGACGTGGTGTAATGAGTTTCATTTTCAGTTGGATCAGGCAGACATATTCAGAAAGGTATTCGTTATTTATTAAATGTCACTATGTTAAGGTTTTCTATTGATTTTACACGACATGACATATTGATGTGACCAAATTGATTATGAACTTTTATGGCTTTGCAGCTGTTTTGTTGTATTGGTATTCCTAATTGGTTGTATAAGACATACATCGAACACTATTCTAACAAGCAGCTAAGGTGTTACTTGCCCTCCAAACACTTGGACAGACATTTTCGTTTCGAGTTACACAGACGTGAATACAAATCATACTGTAATACTTTAATCTGATTAAAATAAATATATTTTATAATATGTTCTTAATGAAGTAAACGAGAAACGAGCTCATACTCATTATGGTTAACTGGATTAAATCCGTACAAACTACAAAGAATCTTAATTTAGTTTAGACGCGAGTTTTCACTACGCGAGTTGTTAATGTTAGTTTGGTCAGAAATTGTGAAAAAATTCAATTTTTAATTTAAAGATAAGCTTCTATGAATTCTCTTTCGTTGGCCTTGTCTATTTTTTACAGAAATATAACTGCATTATATATTTTTACACACGAATCCTTACCAAACTTTCAATACCGAAAAATCTTCAACAGTTCTTTCGCTATGTTCAATATTTATCAAAGCATAAATAAAAAAGAAGACCAAGAAAAAGAACCTGACGTTATTGGACATGAACGATTTTATCAAGCTCGATCAAGAAGTACGAAAAAAAAGAAGAGAGTAACAAGAAGAACTCACAGTGCCGCCGAGTTTCCCGCTGCAACTCTAACTGCAGCAAGTAAAAGGGCTGCTTTTAGAACCCGGAGTCAAAGTTCGGAAAATAAAAGTGAAGATGGGAAGTCGACGCCTCAAAGAGCTGATTCGCTTGCAAAATTGTTTTTTGGAAAACGGTAAATTTATTTGGAGTCTATAATATTTTTCGTAAAGTGATGAATTTTATGAAGTTCGTTATTTGCATTCACCTTAATATGCCACATAATTTCATTCTATGTCGGTGAAGATTAAAATATAATTAGGAATGTAAATTTGCTATTTATAATTCTGAAACGCGTTGTGTGTAAAAGGGCAATCAAGCCATCTCGTTTAACGCACACTCTATCGGTATCTCACGTACGTGAGATACGTGACACTTAAAAGTAATCACTTCTAGTCATGTACCAACTGGTGTGAGCATATTTAAATTATATACAGGGGGCTGTAAGAATAATTGGAGGTGAAATAAGAATCATAAGAAATATTAGAATGTATTGAAACACTCAAAATTCGTAAAATATTCTGAAAAATATCAAAAGGTGATGTAGTATACATGAAACTACTAAAATATTCCGACAATTCACGGAAAATACATCAAAAATTTTCAAGAAATACTGAGAAGGTTCTAAGAAATACTCGAAGTTATTAAAATACTGAAGAGAAATAGAGAAAATACTGAAATAAGCTCAAAATTTTTGAAAGAAATTGAAAAATTACAAAGAAAAATTGGAAGTGAATGGTGGAAACAGTGAAAAAATACTGAAAATACACAAGTGATGCTAAAAAATATTGAAAACTATCCAAAAATACAAAAATATATTGAAAATACTGAGAAACTCCAAAAAATACTCAAAAATACTGATGGTTCCTGAAAAATTCCAAGCAATACTGAAAAATAACTAAGAGTATTAGAAAATACAAAAGTCTGGAATATTAAGAAATACAGTAACACTGAAATAAGCTCGTGCTTAAATTTCTTAGCAAATTTAAGAAATTCCAAAAAAGACTTGAAAGCAGTAGAAGCACCAAACAGTATTAAAAAAATGAATATATATTTTTTTTTTATTAGAATTTAAGTGCCTCGACAACCATGGCCATTGGCACTGTACAAGAGACAAAAAGACATACTAATACATACACTATCTTAAATATATTTAAAAAATACTAGAACTCTGAAAAATACTGAACCATCCTGGAAAAATACAAAAAAATAATAATGAATATTAAGAATTATTAAAAAAATAAATGAAGATACTAAGAAAAACACTAAAATTTGCTTAAAATTACTGAAAAATTTCTAAATAGCTTGAGGAATACTAAAAATACCTGACAATAGGGCATGTCCACGACAGTTGACTGTTGACAATACCCCTGTGGTAAACAATAGACACGATGAAAAATTATCAAACAACAAACAACTATTAATCTTTTCTTTATTATATATTATTAAATATGCGAGCTTAACAATTGAAATAACTTTAAAAGTACACCGAAGCAAAACCAACTAAACTCAAACACGATCTATCATTATAAATCATCATAACCTCACTATTAAGTACCACGTGTTCTGAACGCTTTGTTTATTGTTTTACCACAGGGCTGTTGTCAAAATGGTTTGTGACGTGACGAGGACACGTCCTATATTCTAAAAATACTTGAAAAAATTGAAGAATAATAGAAAAATATTGAAAAAATTAATAATGATACTAAGAAATACACAAAAACATGCTGAAAAACACTGGAATATACTGTAAAATGCTAAATAGCTTGAAAAATAATAGAGATACTGAAAATACTGACAAATATTCAAAAAATACACGATAATATTGGAAAATTACTGAAAAATTGAAAAAAAATATTGAAAAATATTGAAAAAATACTAAAAAAGCTGAATCGTTGTAGTCTCATATGCAAATTTAACGTTAAGTTTATATTTAGAACCATAGTGACTTTAAGCAACTACCTTGTGTAGTACCTTGTAGGTTCCGGCACTGAGGCCACTGGCAGGCCCATTGTGCCATTCCTGCTACCTAGACATCCATGAAGCCGAGCCCTTCAATAAATGCCACAACCTTTTTCAATGGATGTCTGCTTGTGTTATGGCCCCTGGAGACACAATGGGCCCGCCAGTGACCTCAGTGCCGGAACCTTGGCTTGAGTTGTCCAGGACAAGACTCGCCTGCACATTTAGCAGTAGTAGTAGTAGTTCCTTTCTTTATCCCATTATAATATATTTTCCTTATATCTTCTGTAAGTTCCTTGTGGCATTACTTATTCTTTTTTCTCTTATTCTTTTGGGAATCAAACCACAATAATGTTGTTTATTTTTTATTTCGACGTTTCGGTAGCGTTCCAGCTACCGTTGTCAAGATTAACTAGTAATAAAATAATTTTCGGTCCCTACCTGACAACGAAAAAAATTTGACAACTAGTTATCCTTGTTGTTCCTTATAACATACTAATTATAGACCACAAATTCTTGAGTAAGTTTAAACTTATGTAAAAATCGATTCTTTGAACTCTCAAAAAGCGAAACCTAAACGTTGCTTTTTGCATGGAAAATATCCACTTAATATTTCATGAACACTTCACCTACTAATCTAAACTTGGAACTCCGAGCAATCAATCTTCGTTACGTTCGAAAATTCAATAGCTGGGAAATCAGTTCGTAGTTCTGATGATTTTGGATTGCTATTGAACTACGTTATAGTGTCACTTTTTAAGTAAATATTTTGATGGTCTGTTGTTTTCTTATGATTCACTACGAAAGAAAAAGTAAAAGTCCAGATACATCCACTAAGGCTGACAACAATTACATTAAAATTCCTATCGAACAAAGCGCCATCTTTTCTCGTTAAAAATTCTCAAGAAGAACTGAAGCCTGGTATCTCTCCTCCAGAAAATAGGGCTAGTCTCCTATACTTTCCTCAGGAACTGAGTTATAAGAGAAAGGTTTTTTAAACTTTCAAAACATTTATAACTCATTAGCGTATTAAGTTAAAATGTGCCTTTTGTTTTAGACAACAAGGTAGCGTTCAAAAACACGAATACAGTGCTCTAAAGACCGATGGAGGAGTCGAGAAATTTCGAGGAGAAAGACAAATCCGCAACGGAGCGTTCATTACTTGTAGAAATAACCTTGAAAACAACGAAAGATACGATCTAAAAACTCAATTAGACATAATCGGCTCTAGAGCCGATAAACATTGGTAAGTAGAAGATAATATTATTGAAATTTCCCTAGAATATAATATGCTTGACTGTTGTCGAAACAAAAGCATGTTTAGGTACTAAATTATTAATTAGAGCTGCTATTTTTAAGTTGTTCAACTTACCTAGCGTGCTAGGATATATTTAATTTTCCAGTAATTTGATATGGTTTATTACCACGCAATTTTCCCTAGCAAATTTCATTAAACTAATTTTTGTTTATAGAAATAAAAAAAAAATGTTACAGTTCACTTTAATTTCTTTTTATAGGTTCATCGTCCAAGACAACATTCTCGGAGCAGAAAGACTGTTAGGTTTACTACCTCTTTCGTCAAGTTGCCCAATAAGTCCGTCCCATGCGACTAGAGACACTCTCTTAGCTTTATTTAGAGGATTGCAGCATCCCTATATTCACCCTATATTGGATATAGAGTTTTGGGATGCGGGTGCTGCCGTTATAACTCCTTTAAATCCCACGGGAAGTCTGAAAGATTTAATTTACGGATCTGTGTGGCATGAGGATTACGAGAAAAAGTACACGTCCAAAGGCGAAGGTCTTTCCTCAAGGACCGTAAGTGATTCGAGTAATTTAGGAATTGATCTTGAACTTAGCTCATTATTTATTTCATTTTTGACATCTCATCTGCACTAAAATCTTTATCTATTTCATCCCATTCTTTTTGATCCACCGTATAACATAAATTAAATTTTTTCACAGGTACAATGTTTAGGTCGTCAAATTTTGGAAGGTCTATTATTTTTAAGAAATCGCTACTTTCCTCCGTCATACCATCTGCATTCAGGTAAGAAAATCAAAGGGTCTCTATCTTTTTCTGCTTTGATTAACCCATTTGCGCTACCTCTGGTGCAGGCAGCCAATAATGCAATTGAACCCAGGTTTGTGTTTAATAAACCCTACAAAATACAAATAAAACAGAACACGGAGTCAGATGCTGCAAATGCAATACGCATATATACAGATGGCTTAAAAATGGAAGAAGGCTCAGGATGTGGAGTTCACTCCAGATCACCAAGCTTAAGGATTAAGTGGGGCTAGTGGGCACACCTCTATGCAGGATGTGTGAACAGGAAGATGAAACTGTCAGGCCTGTCTTATGCGAGTGTCTGGAGTTTTCGTCAATAAGAGAGTGTGTGTTCGTTGAGTCTTGGCCTACACCTGCCGATATAAAGAAGATGCTTGTGACCTGTCTACCTTCCTGGGAAGGACAGGATGGACGATGACCTAGGAGGACAATTAACTCCTCGGAAGGATGTACAATGGGTCAGTTGTGGCCTAAGTGCTGTGAGCCTACACTCACCTTCCCTACTCTACAGATACAGAGATAGCCCATTTTAAATCTTACCTTACTCGCTAATAGTCCTTATAGCTTCCAAAATAAGGATTAAAGACAGCCACAACCACACTTTACACTAACTTAGTGTGTTCAGTGACAAGTTTCGCCAACAGTTCAAAAATTCTATTTTAGGTAACGTTATAATCCAAAACGGAGTAGCTAGATTAGCCGGATTGGAAAATCCTCTTCTAGGTTTGCTACCGAAAGCTCCGTCTGCTCCAGAAACACTATCTTTCGGCTACCTTCTGTTTGAAATGACTGCTGGATACGAACTCCCAGGACCTCCCACACCTGCTCATCTACAACTCGAATTGGAAAGAGCACCAAAGGTAGCTGAAACTCTGGAATATATTTTCCAAACCTCCAGGACGCCGACTTTAGATGAACTAGTGAGGTAGAGTAGATGCTTTGAATACCAGCAAGTGCCAATTTAACTATTATAACTATTTTATTTGTAGATGCGATCTCTTCCGTGGTGTAGAGTTGAGAGAACTGAGAGGTGCTAGTATTATTCAAAGTACGTCCAATTCCGATGTTTTAGATCTTTTAGAAACGGTAAAGAGCCCTGTTCCACCATCACCTTTGAGGCGGTAAGAAAACTATTGAAAAAAATTAATTTAAATGAGGTCTGTTCTTAAATATATGAAACTGGGGGACTTTGAAGGGGATGTTTATGTATTCACAATTATAACAAGAGTTAGATTATGTAATATATATCCGCTTATTGCTAAACTTGAAACTATTCCATTGATTGCGATTTGAAGATGTTTTCTGACTTTTTCAGAAACTTAAAAGGTGGTTGCTATCGCAAATACATTGTTGGATCCACCAAAAAAACCGTGACAATCCCATTCATGTATAATAATTCCCATTTGTGAATACAAAAA
>CAJUYI010006109.1:116-14336 GCA_910591695.1 Galerucella pusilla
CAATTAAATATTATTTCTGGAAACCGGGATAAACTATTCACAAAGTAACGGCAAAAAGAGAATGGAATCTCAGCAAGACCCGAGAAAGTCGGCGATTCACTGAGGTTCCTGATACAAAAATAAATTTAATTCCTGAACGGAAAGTTCAGCAATTAAATATTACTTCTGAAAACTGGGAGATCCTATAATCCCAAATAAACGGAAGAATGGTTCAAATATGAATTTTCAACTGAACGATAAAAATAATTTATTCAACGGACAAATACGAATTATAAAATAAGAAAACCACTGAGTATAGTATAAATGTCGGTAACAATTTTCTCCTGAATACGATAAATTCAATTTTCAAGTAAATTAATTAAATAAATTTTCATACGGAAATAATACGGAGTCAAATGAAATTTTACCTTTTTTAAACGATATCGGTTTTAACCACAAAACTTTCGTAAACGGTACGTAGGTACTTTCGGACTAAATCACCAAGTAGCAACGAGAGCCTCTCCAAAACTGTCGTCCTCCTATTTATGCCGTATTTCACACTAATCGTTTCTAAAATAAATTTTTTTGAAAAAAAAAACGGAACTAGATTTAATTATTTTATTCCAACACCTATGGATATACTAAACGGCCCGAAAGATTTAATCAAGTAAAATTAAAATACATGTATACCGGATGTCCGAAATATTTTAAATGAAGGTAAAATTTATATTTACTACCTTACAACATTAACAAAACTAAAGTAAGTGAGTAAAGAGGGAGCAGTATTTTACATCTTAAAAAAAATTAATCCCTTAATATTATACCGGAGCAAGAAAATAACAGAAATAATTCAAATCCCTATTTAACCTAAAAAAAAACAAAAAAAAATTAACTTCGTTACACACCCTCCTTACTTCGGTAAAAAAAAATGAATGGACAAAAGCGTAGCTTTTGTTCATTCTATTTTTTTTTTAAAGGGTCTATGCCCATATTGAAAATACTAAGTATAACCTTACAAATCTACACTGAATAGTCCAAATTTCTTATGCGGCCTCGAAAATTAATATTTCTTGCTGCGGGCATTTCCTTCCCTACAGATTCCTGACGCGGAACAGTTTCTTCGGGGTCCAAATCCTCGAACTGGTGGGCAGCGGTGTCGTCGCGAATGTCTCTCACGTACGGCTCCATTGGGGTCAGACCTTTCTTCGGTGCCAGCATATAGATCACACTGTATGCCTATTTCCTGGGTTTCTCGGATTTGCTGCAGGGGAACGATACATGCCTGCACGGCAACGGATCTCCTGGCATCTCGGGATGGGATACTTGCAGATTTCTCCACTGGTCTTCTCCTGCAAGGACAATCTCGGGACAGTTGTCCAATTTTTCCGCAACGTGAACAAAACAGGACCGGCTTTTGTTGGCACCTGTCTCGACGGTGACCAGGCATACCACATCTCCAGCACATATCGTAGGTAATAGGTATGAACTGGGACTTTTCTGCATTGAACCAGGAAGTAGAAGGGTAGTATCGTCCCTCCCTCTGAAGTCTCTTGTTGACGACGGCGGCATCTCGGATCATAGCGGGGATGCTTGCGAAGGGGTCAAGGAGAACGTTGTCGGCTCGCTGATCCTAGAGTTCTTCGGATAGACTGCTGTCTGCGTACAAACTGATAGTTTCCATATGGGAGTCGGAGTCCATGTTGAATTTTTTTAACGGGTGGCAGACTATAACAAAAGAATAAGTCAAACCAAAGATTGATTACTAAATATAGGGGATTTTCTTCCCCGGGTTCTCTTTAGAAACGAGAGAAGCCCTTATAACAGAATTTGGGATAAAACATAGCGTGTTCTACTCGGGTTAGACTGGTTAAGTTATCAGCGTTGTGGGACGAATAATCGTGGCGAAACGGCATCTACGGGCACGGAGGGATCCATACATTTTGGTACCTCCCAGTTTTGATGTCGAGTCGAACTCGACACCATTTGGTGTTATCGGACCCTTTCGGCCTTAGCACTTGAGCCCTTTCTGCCCAGACTTTGGGCCATGGTTCTGACCGGGGGTAGTTCCGTATGAACTCCCATAGTAATTCTTCCGGTGACGGGAGTGGAGGACTTGAACTGTCTTCCAGGCAGACTACCTCCTCTACTTCCATGGCTTCCTGGATTTGTTGTTGCGGTGGAGAAGGAGTTGGTTCTTCGTGAAGAGGGTCGAAGGTGTTGTACACCGCTGAGGTGTACTGGGTGACGGTCTCGGACACTTCCCTCTTCTCGGTGATGATGCCTTCCTCCGGAGGTGGTGGGGATGATGGAGGGGTTGAGCTGGGTATATATCGGCTCAACTCGAACAAGTGAGGATCAAATTCCTCCTCAAACTCGGTGTCCGAGATTATTATGATTTCGTCTTCGAAGAGGTCGTTTGGAAGGGTAGAGCTGGGTGCATATCTATTCTCCCACTCCTCTGGCATTGATGCGGCAGTTATATCGATTAAATTTAATAAATCTGGATCCTCCATATCCGGCCAAGAATAATCCGGATACGACCCATTTTGGTAAGGCGGCGACTGGTTCGGATCGGTATTCATACTGTAATTAAAAATGATTAGTTATTAATTGGCTTCAAATCCTTTATATGTACATGTTTATATATTTTGCCCTTGTCATCACGCAGATCATAAACTACCGGAGATACAACTCTAACAACTTTGTAAGGACCAGAATATTTCGGAGCTAGCTTTGCGGCTACATAATCAGCAGCGGAGGATAAAGTATGCTCTTTTTTCATCACTTCATCTCCGACGGTGCATTTCCAGTCGCGGCGTCGTAAATTATAATAACGGCTTTGGCTAGTAAACGCTCTAGACAGGTTTAGGCGGACCAAATCGAAACATTGCTGCAGCTTTCCCATGCGTAGGAGATGAGGTGTGGAGTCTACTTCGCCAGGGTCGTCTGATCCAGCATCTTCCTTCAGAGTGTCTTTGGGAGCATCTTCAACTTCTTTTCGGAAGGATTTCGGTATCTCAGGATCTCTTCCAAAATTTAAAAATGCGGGGGAGAATCCCGTAGAATCATGTTTTGCGTTGTTAATAGCAAATTTGAGATCCGCCAATCTGAGGTCCCAATCTCGGTGATCCTTTTCGCAGTATTGCGCAATCATCGTCTTCAATTTTCGATTTGCTCGTTCCACTGGATTGGCTTGTGGTGTGTACGGCGGTGTGAAGCGGTGTCGGATTCCCAATTCTTTCAACACTTCCTTAAACAGTTTGCTATCGTACTTTGTGCCATTGTCAGTTAGTACGGTACGGGGACATCCAAATATGGTTAAAACTTCATCGTGAAAGGCGGTACTGATACTACTGGCTGTAGCATTCCTTAACGGTTTGCATTGGACCCACTTGGTGAATCTATCCTGGAACATAACTATATAACAGTTTCCTCTTTTACTTCGTGGTAGCGGTCCAATTATATCGGAGCTAACGGTTTCCCATGGTCCTCGATTTGAAGTTGGTCGCATTTTGCCTGGGGGCTTTTGTTGGGACGGTTTATACTTTTGGCATTGTAGACATCTACGTACGTACTTGGTGATGTCTCGAAACATTCCAGGCCAATAGTACAGTTTTGCAATCCGGGTGATGGTTTTAGCAATTCCTAGGTGTCCGGCGTTAGGGGCATCATGGTTTTCTTGCAGGACTCGGGTTCGGTCGGGCTTGGCGATGCACAGTTTCCAAGGATCGGACATTTCTGGTTCTCTGAAATCATTTATGTCCCAGAAATGACGGTAAAGACGGTCTTCTTTAATGCAGTAGTCCGGAAACTTCTCTGGATCCTTCAGGACCTCTTCCTTCCTGTACCGGTACCATGAACATTCGGCAGTTACGTCAGTCAAACAGAGTGCAGACGGTGGGTCAGTTTCAGCGGTCAATGGTAGCGGGTTTCTAGACAAAGCATCAGCAACACGATTTAGAGCACCTTTACGGTACTGTATCTCGAAATCATACTGTTGTAGAAAAATACTCCACCTAGCTAGACGTCCAGACGGACTAGTTATGGAATGTAACCACTAAGAGATTGATGATCGGTAACAACCGTGAAATGGTAGCCCTCTAAATAAGGACGCATCTTTTCCATCCCCCAAACAATGGCAAGACATTCTTTCTCGGTGACGGAGTAGTTTTTCTCGGTAGGACTCAGGGTGCGACTAGCATACGCTACCACGTGTTCATGACCCTCCTTTTGCTGGGTAAGGGCTATTCCCAAACCATATTCGGAGGCATCGGTCTGCAGGGTGAACGGTACAGTAAAATCAGGACAACTTAAAACGGGAGATTCAGACAGACAAGTTTTAATCAAAACGAAAGCGGATTCTTGTTCTTCAGCCCATTTCCATCGCTGAGACTTACGGAGCAATTTTGTCAACGGAGCCACCTTTTGAGAAAACGATGGCACAAACCTCCGGTACCAAGATGCAACTCCTAAAAACCTTCTTAGTTCTCGGATATTCCTTGGTGCTGCAAATTTAATTATACTTTCGACCTTTTCCGGATCGGTTCGGATTCCATCTCCAGTGACTACATGGCCTAAGTATTTCATGGACGGTAAACAGAAATGACATTTTTCCGGATTGAGTTTAAGCCGTGCTCCTCGTAATCTACGAAACACCTCAGATAGATTTTCCAAATTCTGTTCGAACGTTTCCCCCAAGACTATGATGTCATCCAGATAAGCAAAGGCATACGGATCTAAACCTGGACCTATTAGTTGGTCGACCAATCTCTGGAACGTGGCAGGTGCGGAGTGTAACCCAAATGGGAGGACCGTGAATTGAAACAATCCACGTCCTGGCACGGTAAATGCGGTAATGGGTTTGCTTTCCGGTGTTAACGGAACTTGCCAGTAACCACTCTTTAAATCTAAGCTGGAAATGTACTTGGCTTTTCGCAATTTATCTAGAATAGCATTAATAAACGGAAGAGGATAAGCATCTTTCATTGTTACCTCGTTTACTTTCCGGAAGTCTATACAGAAGCGGTTTTTCCCATCTTTCTTCTTTACAATGACGATTGGAGAACTCCACGGACTTGTAGAGGGTTCGATCACTCCCTCTGCCAACATGGCATCTATCTCAGCATTGCAAATTTCTTGCATTTTCGGGTTCATTGGCCGGTATCTCTGTTTGCTCGGACGGGATTGTAGCAAACGGATTTCATGTTCAACTATTGTAGTCGGTCCTCGTAAAGATTCAAATTTCGGTAACTCTCGATCTAGGAAGATGTTCAATTTGTCTGTTTGTTCCTTTGATAGGTTTCTTTCTGTTAGTGGAACTATGCTCTCAAACGGGCAGCCTATGTAATTATACTTCTCGTCATCCCCTGAATTTTCCAGGGAGAACGTAGATGATACAAAAGAAGTTGTCTCTTTGTCAACCCCTAACTCCAGGGAAGACGCAGAGACTTTGGAATCATAATTTCCTTCGTCAACCCCTAACAACACCGGGGACGACTCGGAAAGTTCCAGAACAGATTGCTCCTTGTCAACCCCTAACTCCAGGGAAGACGCAGAGACTTCAACAACAGGTTTTCCTTCATCAACCCCTAACAACACCGGGGAAGACA
Organism: Galerucella pusilla; assembly: GCA_910591695.1. NCBI lineage: Eukaryota > Metazoa > Arthropoda > Insecta > Coleoptera > Chrysomelidae > Galerucella > Galerucella pusilla. The sequence goes on from CAJUYI010006109.1 coordinate 5,705, forward strand.
CGTAAATTTCAACAACAGATTGCTCCTTGTCAACCCCTAACTCCAGGGTAGACTCAGAGACTTCGGAAACGGTTGGATTTCCAGAATAACGGTTTTCTGTGATCATCGGAACATCGACTTCTTTCATTGATTGATTTACCAACCCTAAGATTCCAACAGGACTTGCTAATGACTGTCGCCTTACTATTTTATTATCGATGTAAATAGTGCCAGTTCCTAGCTCCAAACGGAAATTATATTTTTGGAGCACATCATGTCCTAAAACAATTTCAGTTATTAATCCGGGTAAATGCTCTAACGAACCCTCCATCTTCACTTCATCGATTTTCCAGTTGAGCTCATACGTATCGGTGATTGAGACTATATTTCCATTAGCTAAACGGGCCCTCGTACCTAGACGGGCGGTAGTTTGCTTTCTATGGGAAAATGTCTTAGCTACTTGATCACCAATATATGATTTAGCTGCTCCGGTATCTAACAACGCTTGAAATTTGTGATTGCCTATTTCGACGTCTATGTGCGGACGGGGGTCGTTCATTTCTGCCGGCGGTGGTTCAGTATGAGAGGCAAAGATTTGCGGAAACTGTGTCGGCCTCTCCTCGGGACAGCTTCGAATTAGTTTTCCTGCCTCCTGCAGGAACAATCACGGGAAAGTACTCCCTCCTTACGGCAATAAGAGCAGAATATTTTAGGAGGATTTTGACAATTGTGTCGGTAATGTCCAGCTTCTCCGCAGCGGAAACAAATTTGTTCACGAGAAGCTGATCCAGACGGCTGCTGTGTCGTATTCGGAGGCGGACGGCGAGGAGCATCGGACGGTGACGGTGGACTGGAGCTTGCGACGGGTACTCTGGAAGGACCAGGAGTAGAGTTGTGAGACGGATATCTTGGTGCTGTTGGCTGCGGACGGGGATTTGGTCCACGGTTCGGTCCACTGTGGCTGGGTACGTATTGGAGTTCCTTTCTGAGAAGCTCATATTCCCTTACCACCTGACAAAATAAGGAAAAATCATGAAAGTCCCCTTTTCTGATTTGCAGCCTGTATTCGGGCAATAGGTTGCGGTACAGCCATGCTAACTGTTGTTCGGGAGTTAATTTTCCATGTCTACGCATGAGAGTTTGAAGCTCGGTTATAAAGGTAGCGGCGGACTCATTTCTCCGTTGTAAACGTCGACCTATTTCGGCTTCTAAGTCCACCTCGTAATTAACGGGATAGAAGAAGATACGGAAATCTGTTTCGAATTCTTCCCAGGACGTGTACCTACTCCGGTTGTTACGGTACCAAAATGCGGGTTCACCTGATAGTAATTCCGGTAACACTGGCAGCAAACTATCTTTCTGGACATTCTTTGCCGTGCATATCTCCTCAATTCTTTCTATAAACGAGGCAGGATCTCCCCGATTTCCAAAAGAGACCTTCCAATCGTGTACATTTATCGGTGGAGTTGCCATAGCGGTCGGGTGAATGGTAGGTTTGGTCTGGTCAACAGCGGTTTGCGGGGACCTATTTTTCCGTCTTAAAAATTTACCAGTCTTTTCCGTTTCTCCGGAACGATTCCCGCAATGGATAAATTTCTTTTCTTCAAATGTGCATTCAATTCCTCGTTTTTAAGGGTATACACCCAGCTTACTCGTTGGTCTATAACCTCTTCAACAGAAATTACGGTCGGTTGTTGGGACGGTACTGAAGGAACGGGTGTTTTGTCAACAGCTTCTCGGTCAAATAGGAAAGTGATGTCTAGCTCCTAAGAGTTTCTCCTAGACATTTACTTTATATCTCCTCTTATATTGAAAAACGGGATAAACCGCTACCTGTTCTATTCAACACTACGATAAGAGACAGTCGAAACCAGAATAACAAGAATACAACAACACTTTAAGGAAGAAAAATCAAAACGGTATAAAACAGTTTCCACTATAATCGGCTCTCTCTGCAACTACAAGGCAAAAATAGAATAAAAATATCTGCACAAAACAACAACCAAAAAAAAATCGAAAACGGAATAACGGTCCTTGTTCAAATCAACAATAAAAAAAATTAAAACGGTTTGTATCAAATTAACAATCAAGTTTCTGCTCTAATACGCTATACGGAGACAAGAAAAAAAATTATAACGGTTACTAAAAAAAAATTAACATATGAGTCCCTGCTCGTGCGCCAATTTGTGACGTACTTTCTCACCTCACTCCGGCTCTTATCAACTAGACACGTCACTTTGGACACCCTCGATGCAAAATTTTCAAATCAATGCTCGGGCGCCAGATTTTTTTACGTGGTTTGCTCCACTGCCCCTTGACCCTTAGCGTCAAGATAGCCTCAGATGGAGGTTACGGAAAATTCCAGGGGTCGAACTATGAATGACGGTAGAGACTAAGTAGTGGTATACTTATTTTTTTCTTACCACAAATAAATTACCTATCATTACCTTTTGAAACCAATATGACAACTACCGTTGTAAAATAAAATAACCATTAACTGTAGGATCGAAATACTAGAAAAATTATCAATAAAACTACGGTAATTCAATGGAGGTTTGTATTCTAATCCAAAATTATAATCGGTTAACAGCAACAAAAAAAAAAACCTTTTCCGTACCTGCTAATAATGCTAGCAAGAAGACGGGCACTCAAACAAAAAAAATTATATACACCAGATATAAAAGAGATAGTGTTTAATTTTTAACGTGATATTGTTTTGTGTTGCTAATAAACAACTGTCAAGTAAAAATATATATGTCAAACATCAAATTATTTCTCATTTTTATAATCACCTTCCAAGTTAAGTAAGAGCTATTGAAGCTTTATGTGTTTGAGTGATAAATGTTCGTTTATTCCCACACATAAATTTGGTACCTCATCGAGCCGGATTCGGCAAAAAACCAGCAAATAGTTTTAATTGTCAAACTCAGAAATTGGAATATGGTATGGCAAGCTGCTTCGTGAATCAATTGGACTGATTGTGAATTGGTGTCAAGGATTCTTTCAGGTCAGATCTTTCCAATATATTTGTAATCAAACATGGATTCGGATGCTTTGTTACTAAAAGCGCATACCGCTCGTAGAACTGCCAAAAGTAGCATCACCAGGATAGATAGTTTTATCAAAGCAAATGCAGGCAATTTATTGCATACATTTGAATATGAAACCAGGTTAGAGCTACTTGAAACTTCTTTCAAGAAATTTTGTGAGTCTCAGGAAGTCATTGAGGTATCTGAGACAGATGTTGAAAAAATTGGAGATCCTAGTGACTACGAAGAAAAATATTGCGCTTTAAAAACTCAATTAAAAATTTTGATTGATTGCTCTTCTCCTAAAAACCAACAAAGTCATCAGCCAAATTTTCCACAAAATGTTAATGTTAAAACAGAGGTTAAATCTAAGATGCCTGAAATTGTTATTGACAAATTTGCAGGTGCTCACCAAAGTTGGAATAGTTTTTATGACATTTTTAAAGCCCTTGTTTTAGACAATGATGATTTGGCAGAAATACAAAAACTTATTTATTTAAAATCAAATTTACTGGGTGAACCTCAAAAATTAATTGCAAATTTACCGTTAGTTGCCTCTAATTTGTCAGTAGCAATTGACATACTCAAAGAAAGGTATGAAAATAAGTTAGCGAATATTTACGTTCACATCAAGGGCCTATTGGACGTTCCCTCAATAAATAAAAGTAATTCGACGAATTTGCGTGATTTTGTTGTTTCAGTCAAACAGCACACTGAGTGCTTGAAAAATTTGAATGTTCCTATAGCCGAGTGGGATTTAATTTTAGTGTATATTTTGTCCCAAAAATTAGACATTAACACTAGACGTGGGTATGAGTTGGAAAGAGGTCCTACTCTTTTACCTACTCTAGATGGTTTCCTCAAGTTCGTTGAGAAGAGATGTCAGGCTGCTGAAAACTTAGTTTCGCCAGAGTTGCCTCGTAAAAACTCTCACTTTGCTGTAGATAAAAAGCTAAGTTGCTTGTTTTGTAATATGTCAAATCACAACATACTTAAATGCTTTAAATTTAAAGAGTTGACATTAAATCAAAGAAAACAGTTTGTATTTTCAAACAAATTATGTTTAAAATGTTTTTCTCCACACCATGTCAGTCAATGTGAGTGGAAGAATTGTCCTATTTGCGACAAAGCTCATAATACCCTTTTACATGCGGGAAATTCTGTCGAATATTCATCAAATCTTAATAAGTCTAAAATTAATTCAAGAAATACTCAACAAAATACGAATTTTAGCTCCAATCGTGGGCTTACCAATCACAGACAAAAATGTTATCCTATGAATAACTCGAGTAGTAATTCAGTTCAAGCTTCTAACATAGAACAAACACAAAATTCGGAGGCTGTTCAAGCTTCTACAAGTGACATGCTTGGGGAACAATCTAACGCTATGTCAAGCCTTTTTATAAATCAAAAATCTCATATTTTATTGGCAACTGCATCCGTACATGTTTCAAATAACAATGGTCATTTAATATCTGCCAGAGCAGTGCTTGATAGTGGGTCTCAAGTGTCACTTATCACACATAAATTAGCTAAAAAACTCCAATACCCTACCTATAATAAAAATTTGTCAATTTGTGGTGTATCAGGTCGCATGCAAGTAAGTGAAGGAATCGATATTAAATTATTCTCAAAAGTTGACCCAACTAAAATATTTGAAGTAAATTGTTCAGTAACAAATTTTATTTCCTCCAAGTTGCCTCAATTTCCTTTACAAACAAATCGATTAGAGATCCCTTGTAGTATTGTCTTGGTTGACTCAAGTTTTGATGTTCCAGATCATGTAGATTTATTATTGGGTGCAGATGTTTATTATTCATTACTTTTACCTGGTTTGATTAACCTTGGGGACAACTTACCCATTTTACAAAATACCCACCTTGGTTGGGTGGTAGGAGGTGTCCTATCCTCAACAATGTTGTCAAATTTCATTTCATGTGAACAAGTTCCCTCGCATTCTTTATTTATTAATTTCAATCAAATCGATAAATTGCTGCAGAAATTCTGGGCAGTTGAAGATGTGCCACAAGGACATATCTTATCAAGTGAGGATGAACTTTCTGAACAAATATTTAAGAATACTACAAACATTTTAGAAAATGGTAGATTCCAAGTGGATATCCCATTTAAATCGCCCGTTGAGAGTTCTAAACTAGGCGAATCTTTTTCATATGCCAAAAAACGTTTTCTTTCGTTAGAGAAAAGATTGCATCAAAATAAATCATTATTTCACCAATATTCAGAGTTTATTAAAGAATATATTAACTTAGGTCATGCACGGTATATTCCTCTTGATTTTAAAAATATTCACAATAACCACAAATATTTCATACCTCACCATTGTGTGATTCGTAATGATAAAACTACAACACGTCTCAGAGTTGTCTTCGACGCTTCCATGAAAACCACCTCAGGATATTCATTAAATGACATTTGTCTAAAAGGGCTTGTTGTTCAGCCAGAATTATTTGACATTTTGTGTCGCTTCAGAGTTTATCTTTTTGCAGTTGTTGCAGACATCGAAAAGATGTACCGGCAAATTCATATTCATCATATTCATTTACAAAATATTTTATGGAGAGAAAGTATAACGGATGATATTAAATGCATCGAATTGTTGACTGTTAGCTACGGAACAAACTTTGCGCCTTATGTAGCCACTCGTTGTCTCGCTGAATTGGCAGACATGTATAAAGAGGAATTTCCGTTGGCATCTATAGCAATTAAGACTCAAACATACGTTGATGATGTTTTGGCGGGAGCTGACTCGTTTGAGGAGCTCTGTGAACTAAAAACCCAATTAATAAAATTACTCAATTTAGGCCAATTTACACTGCATAAATGGTGTTCAAATTCCATGAAGTTTATGCGTAATTTTACCTCAGAAACTGAACTTAAAAACTACTCTATAAATTCCGAGAGTAACTCCAATAAAGTACTGGGTGTTTTTTGGGAGCCAAAATTAGATCACTTCTCCATTTCTTTGCCCAAGAGCATAAATGTAAATCCAGTCACAAAAAGAAATGTTTTAGCTATCATAGCTCAGATCTACGATCCGTTGGGGCTTGTTGCTCCAATTGTCATAACGGCCAAAATTTTTATGCAGAAACTTTGGTTATCTAATTTAAACTGGGACGACTGCTTAAATTTAGAATTGCGTAACGAATGGATTAAATTATCCACAAACATTCTTGAATTATCAGATTTAAAAATTCCACGATGTTTAATTAATAATCGGAATATCAAGCGAATTGAGATTCATTCTTACTCAGATGCAAGCTTAAGGGCATATGGGTGTTGTATATATTTAAAAACTGTTTATGAAAACAACAGTGTTTCTTGTCATCTTATTTGTGCCAAATCTAGAGTTTGTCCTTTGCGAACAATTTCTCTTCCAAATTTGGAATTATGCGCATGTGTGTTGTCAGCAAAAACCACCCATCGTATTTTAGATATATTCAAAAATAACTTTCAAATAGCCAGCGTTAATTTTTGGACAGATTCTCAAATTTCGTTAGCATGGCTAGAATCACATCCAAGTAGATGGAATATATTCGTCGCAAATAGAGTTTCTTTAGTTCAAGAACTAACAGCTTTGCACACCTGGAGGTACATTCCTACCAAACAAAGTCCAGCTGATTATGTATCTAGAGGTATGATGGCGCAAGAACTCATTTCTAATAATATGTGGTGGCAAGGTCCCTTACACTTGAAAAATGTTAATTTTAATATAAACTCATTTCAGTCAAACGTCAATAATGTTCAAAAAGTTCCTGAGGAACGAAAAATTGTTATGAGTACAACCTCTACCGAAAATTATATGTTAAGTATTTTCAATAGATTTTCAGATTTTCAAAAGATACAACGTATAGTTGCATTCTGTCTCCGTTTTTTACATAATTCAAACCATAAAGATGACAAAAGGTTTGGTCCCTTAAAGGTAGATGAATTACAACATGCTTTAAAGGTAATGTTGCAAGTTTTGCAACTACATTATTTTTCTCAAGAAAAAGATTTATTAAAAAATAAAAAGGTCCTTCGAAACAAACAGTTTAATTCTTTAAATCCCTTTATTGACTTGGAAGGATTAATCCGCGTTGGCGGGAGATTGTCAAATGCTGATCTGCCATTTGCACAGAAGCATCCAGTGTTACTGCCTGCTAAATGTTGATTTGTTGATTTGATGCTAAGAAGAGAGCACCTTAAATTATATCATGCCGGTCCTCAAACCGTGTTAAGTAACTTCAGACTACGTTATTGGCCTTTAGACGGTCTAAGAGCTGTTAAACGCATAATTCACAAGTGCATCCCTTGTTTTAAATTTAAAGCTAAGTGTGCCGAGCAAATCATGTCAGACCTACCTAAAGATCGGGTTTCAGTTTATCGTCCTTTTTTAAAAGTCGGTGTGGACTTTGGGGGTCCATTTTTAATCAAAACCTGGAATTTACGCAAAGCAGCCAAAGTTAAGGCATATATTGCTATATTTGTATGTATGACTACTAAGTGCGTTCACATAGAATTAGTGTCGGGCTTGTCGACTGAACAATTTTTACTCACATTACAACGTTTTATAGGCCGACGGGGTAATCCTTCGGTAATATATTCTGACAATGCCACTAACTTTTCTGGCTCCAGTAACCATTTGAAAGCTTTTTACGAATTTTTCAAGGCCAAAAGTAACATTGAGTCTATTGAAAAATTTTTGTCCAAAAACGAGATTCAGTGGAAATTTATCCCACCTCGCTCACCACATTGGGGCGGCCTTTGGGAGGCTGCGATTAAGGGTGCTAAGCATCATCTAATCAAGACTATTGGAGAAACAGTTTTAAATTTTGAGGAATTTTCGACAGTATTGGTTTGCATTGAGGGTATTATGAACTCACGACCTCTTAGCATTTTATCGAATGATCCTACCGATTTAAGCCCTTTAACACCGGGACATTTTTTAATTGGCGACAATCTTTCAGCATTCCCAGACAAAGACTTGAGTAATATTACAGAAAATCGATTGACAATGTATCAAAAGTGTATTAAATTCAAACAATTATTTTGGAAACGATGGTCCATTGAATATCTGAATAGACTTCAGCAAAGGCCAAAATGGACCAATCAAAAACGAAATCTGGAAGTTAATCAATTAGTTCTTTTAAAGGAGGATAACTTGCCTCCTCTCAAGTGGGTTCTCGCGCGAATTATTGAAATTCTTGAGGGCTCAGACGGCAAAGTTCGTTTAATTGGAGTCAAAACATCAGATGGAACGTTTCTTAGGTCCATAGCGAAGGTATGTCCCCTTCCTGATGCTGACTAGATTTGTATAGTATTAAATCTTAAGACTTTGTCATTAGGTTAGCTATTTTATTTGTTCAACCTTTTTGTGTTGAGCGCCTGAAGCGTAGTGTTTTATTTGAGTTGGAGTTTTCTTCCTGAAAACGTCCAAGGCGGGAGTTATGTTTAATTTTTAACGTGATATTGTTTTGTGTTGCTAATAAACAACTGTCAAGTAAAAATATATATGTCAAACATATCAAATTATTTCTCATTTTTATAATCACCTTCCAAGTTAAGTAAGAGCTATTGAAGCTTTATGTGTTTGAGTGATAAATGTTCGTTTATTCCCACACAGA
>CAJUYI010006110.1:0-14334 GCA_910591695.1 Galerucella pusilla
CACAAAGAAAGATAAAATAAGAAATACGAAAATAAGAGAAGACCTTGAAATAGAATCAACACTTAAATTTATTGAAAAGAGACAATTGAGCTGGTGGGGACATTTACAAAGAATGAACGATACAAGACCAGTTGAAAAAGTATGGCAATCAAAAATACAAAAAAGAACGAAAAAGGGAAGAACAAAACAAACATGATAGGCATACTGCAAGAAAAAGGTAAAACATGGAAAGAAGCAAAAGCAAAAAATATATATAAGAACGAACAATAGCTCATTAGAAGTGTCAGTGTGAAGCTGGACGTCAAAAAAGTAAACCAGAGTTACGCAATAAATTAAAAGATGTCCACCGAAATTGTGGAAATCGAAAAATTGGAGTATCGAGCCATCAAGTACCTGTATTTAAAGGGGTTAAGAGGTGAGCAGATTTACGAAGATATGCTTAATACCCTTGGTGATCAATGTCCTTCGTCCTCTCCAAGACCCAAGAAGTTCCGTGTGCAATATCTCCGTATCCTATTAAATTCCAATTATATTGTTTATTATATACAGGGTGAACGGAAACTTGAATCTGTCATTTTCTTTCTTCTTTCAAATGGAAAACCTTGAATTAAATAGCAAAAATAGAATCTTCGATTATGTAACTTTAATTTTTGTCGAGCATTCTCCATACCCAAAGTTTATAAAAACAGAGTTATCTGGTAATATTTATTGTGAACTATTATTATTGACCTATTATGTGAAAGCATTAAACGTTGTATGTAACAAAAAATCCTAATTAATGATAAATTTTAATGAATAATTCATTCTAAACAAAACTAGCTACCAAAAGTATAATCCTAACAGTAATATTAGGCTGAAGGTTCAACTGATTGGCCAGCTCGGTCACCCGATTTAACAAAATATATTAATTTTTTTCGGGTCTTGTGAGGAATAAGTTTATAAAATTCCCGGCTATTAGAGATGACATGAAAGAGATAATTAGTGCGGCATTTCGATCTGCTAACGTTGATATGCTGAGAAATGTTAGTCAATCATTTGAACTATTCTGCAGCATTGCATTGCTGTTACGGTGAACATCTTGAACCTTTAGTTTAATATTACGGTTGGGATTATACTTTTGGTGGCTAGTTTTGTTTAGAATGAATTGTTCATTAAAATTTATTATTAATTAGAATTTTCGTTACATACAACGTTTAATGCTTTCACATAATAGGTCAGTAGTTATATTTCGTCAATTTAGAAGAAAAAAAATAATGGACTAACAGTGTTTCCAAACATTCTATGCCCACTTCTGAGCAATAATTCAAAATCCTTAATCCTTAAAACACTCGCGAGGCCCAACATTTCCGATATATTTACTTTTATCATCAAAACTGTTCAGCTTAAGTTTAATTTTGACTGAGTATGCATAAAAGCTGCGAGCAGGGCTAATGTGTTATCGTTTAAAAGCAGATTGTACGTCACTTTATTTATTATTGATGTGGTAGAATCACGCTTATTAAGCAATTTCCATTATATTTCCAATCGATAACGGATTAAACAAGAATTTGCAATAAAATTCCTCCACAACAGCTCTTAGGATGTCTGCACATTAAATTCTAAAATACATAGACGTAGTTAAATTATATTTAATGTGCATTATAATAATTTCACAGATATTTTTCTAGGTGCTGTACCTATCAGAGCACGCAGCACCATCCCCGAACATTTTTTCAAAAAAAATAAATAAAGTTTGAGCAAAAGTTATTGCACACAGAGTCAGTGCACGTGACGTCGTCACACTCTCAATTCCTCCATTTTAACGTTATGTTTAGAGTTCATTTGGGTGTTTTTCTTCGTTAAAGTTCCCGTATTTATCATTTGTATACTATGCGTCGATAACAACGGCTGATTCTCAGGCAACTGATGCCCATGCGCTGACAGCGTGTTGACGTTCGCTTTTGACAGCTTCGGAGGAGGTGGTGGTCTTGGTAGAGTCGCGTTATTTTGCGGCAGATCCGCAAATTCCGGAGGTGGAAGTTGATGGTGGGAATGATGGTGACCTAGAATAGTAGCCGGGTCAGTTTTTACACCGATTATACTACTTTCCAAATCGCCGCATATATTGTTAGGCATTTGGCCGTTTTCGTTACGTTTCTTAGGATGTCCACCGTTTTCGTTCATTCTTGTTTTATCTCGCTGGTAGTAGACTCCGGCGAATATTAGAACATTCAGGATTAGAAGGGAGCAACCTATTGCTATGGTTACGCTTAGAGCTGTTGAATAAGCCGCGAAGCCATCTTCAACTGGATGGATCGTGGTGCTGATTCCACCTGTAATAAAAAATAGAGTTACCAACAAAACTTTTTAATAAATCGAAGAATTTAAGTTAAAGCTGGGACTTATTCTACTTTATGAGAATATCTTTATTTCCAAAATATAGATGTTTTAACTCGATTTTATATATGAAAGTTAAAGTGCATTCTTCTGTAACATGATTTAACTTCCCGAAGTCACATCCTTTTACTTTGTTTGTTTTATTGTCTTCCGCTTAAAGTTTCCAACAATCATTTTGCCTACGCTGGAATTTAATTATAAATTTGTTTTTCATTTAATATGCCATGTAAAAAGTTGCGGAAACTTTGGAGAATATAAAACTTTATTTCATTTTTTATATCATAGAAAATACCAAAAATCTGCGCTGATTTTCAAGTTCTATTCTTTGGAGATGATAATTTTGACGGATAAATTAAATAAATACCAAAATTATTGAAATTATTTTTTTAAATTTAATTCATCAAATATCAACAATGGATTCTTATAGCAAGTGTTAAATGTGCTCCGTCTACTTCCTGACAGTAATACATCCTATTAGTAAACTCTTGTCGTACTCGTTCGAATGTGTCAGCTGAAATTACATTGCATTCTTCAATTATTCTTTCTTACAAAACGCCAATGCTATCTGGTGCCGTAGTATAAACCTTGGATTTCGAGTACTCCCATAGAAAAAAAATCTAATGGTGTCAGATCTGGTGACCGAAGTGGCCATTCTATAGGACCTCACCGGCCGATCCATCTACCTCGATATTCTTCATCCAGGTAACGTCTTACTGCACCATAATAATGTGCAGGAGCACCATCTTGTTGAAATGTTATTTCCAGATGGCCGAATTCTTCTGGATTATCTTCCAGAATTTCAAGAATTAAAGGCTCAATTGCATTTTGTAACATCTCCAGATACACTTCACCGCTTGAATTTGAATTTAGGAAAACAGGACCAACTATGTGGTTTCCCAAAATACCTGCCCAAACATTGACTTTTTCTGGAAATTGGATATGTTGTTCACGAAAGGTGTGAGGATTTGTATCACTCCAATACCTTACATTTTGTGTATTCACATTTTTATTGAGGCAAAAAGTACTTTCGTCACTAAAACAAATTGTTTTTGTGTAATGTGGGTTTTGACTAATTTTATTTGTCATACATTCACAGACTTCGAGTCTTCTGTCGGGGCCGTCATCCGAAAGGTGGTGCACCATTTTTAACTTGTATGGATGAAATTTATTTTCAGCCAACACTCTCTGTACTGTACTTCTACTTACTTCACAGATAGACGCAACTTTAGTTGAAGAGGAAGTGGGGTTTACTACCATTTCAGCAACCATATCAATTTTTTTATTATCACTAAATGTTGGCATCTTAAACACTACCTGTTGCTTCAAACTTGTGAAGAAGCTCCCTCAAATAAGTTCTCGAGATAGGGCGTTCTAGGTAACTCTCATTAAATAAACGTTCCGCTCCATGGAGATTCTTTCTAGATTCACCAATTATTAAGATAGCTGCTACAAAATTTCATTTTGACAGATCCCCATGGCAAAGGAAGAATTTCAGTGGAAATTTTTTCCTCGTTTTCCAGCGGATTAAACATGAAATTTTATAATGACAGAATATTTTTTGACAGGTTTTCACTTGTTCACATGATTATTTTGATACATTTCAATTACAAAACTAAGATTTTTTCTGTATTCTTTTCTTCCTTCTTAATGTTTGGCTGGGTACTTGATAAAAACAAAAAAAAACCCACTGATAAACTGTCAAGTTTTCCATTTCCCTTAATATACCGACAACTCCGAGTGAACAGTGATAATAACAAGTATTTTAATAGCTGCAATTGATCAAGATAAACGTTTATCAAAGAACCGCGCTCGACTTTAAAACGAGAACGACCGTCTTGGAAAGTTCTAAAAGAAGTAAAACAAAAACTTCAAATATACGAGATTCACTTTGTAACTTTTTTTACGTCCAAGATAATCAGCTGAAACAAATTGGAAACTGACTTGCTGGCTTTTAATAACACTGAACACAAAAATTTATTTTTGACTCAATTTTTTTATTTTCTGTATGTTCCTTGCGGTAAACTAATGGAAATAGGGAATCTTGACAAGCTGGAGTCCAAATGAAAGTGATTGTTTTGAAATGAACGCTTCGTAACATCACTTTTCCACTCCTGGAATCATCTATGTGAACGTGATAAAGTCTTCAATAATTTGTTAATTAGAAAAGTGTATTCTGCAGTACAACAACTGTAGGTTAGGCTAGGTGTGTGGTGAGTGGGTCTATACGGCACTCCACTGCGACTCGCAAGTTTGCGAGTTGCGAGTTGCAAGTTGCTGTTTCATCATATTCCAGACAAAGACGGCAAGTGGTATCTTCCGACAGTCCAAAGTTGAGCATTTGATGAATCAGATGACAGTGACCTGTTAGACAATGTAGGAGCCTGCTATAGTCTAACATTTGTTTGGAGACAATCTTCGAAGGATGTATAAAAGCCTTTGAATGAACCAATCCTGGTAAAATATGTCAGAAGTCTGAAGCTCTTTTTGCTGTCCAGGTATTTATGGCAAAACTTATTGCGATGCCAATTGTAGGTTGTGGTCCGAAAGAAACACGTTGCAGCACCCTCCCTTGCAAGAGAGTCTGCCTTTCCCGTTACCTTCCATGCCAGAATGGCCAGGGATCCAGACCAGCAATACTTTATTGAGTTTTCCTATTTGGGAGAGTCTTTTTTGGCAGTCTAAAACCAATTTCGACATTATACGGTGAGAGCTAAGTGCTTTCAAATCCGCTTGACTGACTGAGAAAATTTTTATTGTTCTATGTATGAGATTGGCTTGCTCCACTCTCTCCACACATGAAACAATGTCGTAAATTTCCGCCTGAAATACGGTTGCATAGGATCCTAGAGAGGCTGCAATTTCTGTCCTAGGTCTGCGCCCGTATACACCTGCACCAGAGCTCGGGGGTGTTTTTGAGCTGTCTGTGTAACAACAGCTTTAGTTCATCCTTACGGAGGACCCATTCATATCTATTTGGAATTAGGACGGTTTAAGGCAGGTTGTAGTTTACTGTTGGAGACATTATGTCCCAGAATACTGTGACTTTCAGTGTCCACTAGCATTTTGCTTCGTTCTGTATAAGCCTGATTTGTGCATCTAGATATATGCGCAATTCTGTATGTTGTCCATCTAGCCTCTCTTTAAAAATATATGGAGAGGAGGTAGGTCCAGAAGGATTCCCATACAACTGTAAGGTCTTTTAAATATACATTTAACCGTATAGATATGTCAAAAATGACTTGGCTGCACCAAGATAGTGCGCCACTGCACTGTGCTGTCTTGGTAAGAAGCTACTTGGACATCTTCCCAAATCGGTTAAAAAGGGAAAATTGAGCTACCAAAATTTCCTGATTTACCTCCTCTCGATTTGGGGATATGGGGATACTTGCAAAGTGAAGAATAGTTATCTAAAAGACCTTTCAATTGTTGTATTGCAAACATTTGATTGATGATGTTATCAGGTACACATAGATGGCTCCAAAAATAAAAAAGAGATCACACGAAGTGCCCTACTGAAAATAGAAATTTACGGGTTTAAGAATAGAACGTATTCCTTCCATTTGGACCATACTGTATGTATCCCTATACACTATTTCATTCCATTTTATTTTAGTTCATGTTATTGATTTTATTTTTTTATGTCCTAACCGAAATAGTGTAAAAAAGTGTCATGAAACTCTTTAAAATTAAAGTTCCTCAATACCCTGTGAGTTGTTTCATATTAAAAACACACTCTGTATATTTTTATATCCTAAATAAAAATGTAACGTAGCCGACTCTATTAAATTAAAATTATATTTTATACTATAAAAATTTAAGGCGATCCACATAGACTGACTAATACTTCTTATCGAGCAACGAGTTTTTTTGTTAACTTGAAAAAAAACGAGCTTACAATTTAATAACAAAGAATATTAATCATTGCGAGTTCGGGCTTCAATTTGTGAATGTGTTTATGTATTTTAAACGATATTCAGGTAAATTTTGATTATTTTATTCCAAAATATACATTTTTAATGTTAAATACTTATTGGGCATGTTGTGTGACTTTGATTTTTTTGAAAATTGTAGATATTTTTAACTAGAAATTTGTAGTAAATTCAAAAGGGATTTCTTATATATCGAAAATGAATGTGGTTGATCAAATAAAATATTTTTCAACCGACAGAATCAAGAATTATAATACACCATATTACTTGAAAGGTCTCTTAAATTACATATACATCATCAGGTGTTAGTTTATAGATTTTTTATACCGGTACCTAATATAGAAAATAATAATATGATATATTTCAATAATTTTGAAAGATAATTCATATAGTAAGTGTTGACATGCTGCAAACAGGTCTCAACTCGCTATTTTGATTACACATGCGCCTTGTCAAAACCAAATAGGTCAAATAAAATGATTTTTATGATAATAATTGTTAATTTGAAAACTAAACCCTAAAGAATTAATTGAGGTAGGAAAAATTTATTTTTCAATAAGCTATGTAGTTTTCTGCTAACTCTATCATTTATTATAAAGTATTGACATGTTTCAAACTTTTTTGACGTGGTTTTATTCAGTATGTACAGTTATTTTGTGTTTATTTTTTGGTTCCAATAAAGTGGGAAATTCTAGAACATTTTGTTAGTTAGCAATTGCCTAGCTTGTTAAAAAATTAGCTTGAATAATGTTTAGAATAAACCTTAATTCCTTGAAAATTTTATTGTGACTTTTTGCTTTTGAGTCCGGGAGTGTGGACTTTTGACTGTTTTATTGAGAATATCATCCTCTAAGAATTTTTTTTATTTCTTAAATGTTCACACTTTTCAAGATATTTTGAATACAGGGTGTCTCATTATATTTTGACTGTTTTTAATAGCTTTTATCTTCGGAACGGTTCTGGATAATAAGATGCTGTTTCCACAGTTGAGCTGCATTTACATTCAATTCCAAGCACAGTATCATTTACATTGGAAAAAATTCGAAGCTGACTTCAAAGTGCACTTCGAAGTGGGACAAACAGTTTGCTGATGGCAGATAAAAATTTAAGAAATGTCTAATTTTGAGGTTAAGCTGCAGGTCATCAGGTCATGTCATTATTTGTTTAATGCCAAAATCACAGCAGAACTTCCAAGAAGTACTATTTTCTTATTAGTGTCCATTTCGTTTAATTACACAGGTAGGTAAATAACATACAAATTTTAATTACTGGACAAATATAAACCACGGACATAACCTATAAATTTCTTCAATGAAAATGATAAATTATCAAATGTCAAACTGGGCTTGGACTTCGAAGTGAATGTAAATGCAGCTTTAGGTTTGAAATTACCGTGAGTTTTGTTGTGACACATTTATATAAATGGCCTACTTCCGGTTTACCCGCTAGAAAAGTGGCGTATTTTCAGAATATAGTAGATGTAATTTTTTCAATGGGACACCCTGTATATTTGTCAATTTCAATGTACCGTAAAAAGTAAAAATATGCGTCTTTCAAGAAATTGCTAAATATACAGGGTGTCCTATTTAAAAAATTACATCTACTGTATTCTGACAATAAGCCACTTTTCTAGCGGGTAAACCGGAAGTACGCCATTTATATAAATGTGTCACAACTAAACTCACGGTAATTTCAAACCTAACCGTGGAAACCGCATCTTATTATCTAGAACCGTTTCGAAGATATGAGCTCTTGAAAACAGTCAGAATATAATGAGACACCCAGTATTTTGCTATACAGTTTATAATCAAATAATATTGAGCTGATATTGTTTTCTTTTTTTTACAGATTTTACCGCTTTCGTTTCAGCTCAAGAAATGCGATATGCCTAAAGGTAGGAGAATGTTGTGACAAATAACAAAAATAAAAATAGTTGTGCAAATATTGATAGTTTCCTTTTTAAATAATGAAGTTTTAAGACAATTAATAATTTTTTTTCGATTTCTGGATATTTTTTTATTATATAAATTTTTTTATTCAAATATTTTTGAATTTTTTTAAATATATTTTTTATTTTTGTTATTTAAAAAGTGTGCTTGAAATGTTTCACTTTCAATAATTCAATAAATATATTAAATATCGGAAACACCCCAAGAGGAAATTTTTATGTGGATTTTGTTTGTGTTTCTTCTCTTTCAGGCTTTTTTTTCAGCACTGCAACTTTCTGTGAGCAAATCGGTCAATATTTTAGATTTTAGTCAAAATTTAATATTTTTGAATTCCATTTGAAAGTTATTAAGTCCAGAATAATGACAAAAATATTTTTTGAATCATAGAAATAATAGAAACTTGCAAATTTAATTTTTTTCTTCAATTTAAAAATTTAATTGATTAGGAATTTAGCTAGATTCAGATCCAGATATATTATAAGACAGTTTTTAAGACATATATTCAGTCAGGCATAGTATTAACCATTTTTTTTTGAAATTATATTTTTTTGAAATATTAGGAATTCCCTAGGTAAGACCGATTGCTCTAGACAACTCAGAAAGGATCATTTAGGACAAGGATTTCTGGTGCGACGTTCTGGGTGTCAATAGGTCAATCTTTCAACACAATTCAATTTTTTTTTAATTTAAACAAAAACTTATAAAATCAAGAATAATAAAAAAGATATAAAATATAAAATTTATCAAATCTAATATAAAAGAAAAATTGCTTTAGAAATTAATTTATATAATATTACCCAAAATTTTACCCTAATTTAAAACATTTATTTAGTCTAGCATATTTATTAATAAAAAGTAACTATTTCCACAATTTCACTCAATTTTTTCCAAATTTAAAGCTTTTATTATTATTAGTTTAGCATATTTACTGAATATTTTGTTGGACAATTATAATTTTTTACATATAAAGACACTCCCAGTACGCACTAGGTACAACGAGATCTTCCGGACAACTCAGAAGAATTTATTATTTCGGGTGTTTCCAATTCTTTACATTCCACTGTTTATCATAAATTTTTTTGTGGTTACACAAATTTTCAAATTGTTGTATGCCTGTATATATACTAGAATATGTGATCACAGAAATTTCCTTGTGACAATGGAGGCTCGTAGTTTTACAAAATCTTTTTTTCCAACATAATCACTTAATTATATTTTCAAAAACTCACCAACTTCTTTTTAATATTTCACTAAAGACACTTTTTGTGCCCAAATTACTTGAACTACTCGCTAACTTAAGGTACTTTGGTTAATTTTTTTTTCAAAATTATATTGTTTAAAAATATTCATTTCATTCTAAGTAATTTTTAATAGTGTTCACTATGATACAATATTAATCTGGATTCCATTTTTAAGTTCTAATTCTAAACTTTGAAATATTTCCAATACTCACAACCACAATTTGTGGTTTTTATAGATAGGTGAGCTACTCTATAAACACAGGTACTGGCTCGAGGTTGCTCTAACGTAGTGGACTTAGAGTCAGTATTATAGGGAAACTATGTGATGTATGTCTTTGACTAAGAGATAAATGAGGTGGCACTCGCCGGTCGGTAAATGGAAATGGTCGAATTCGGTTTTTTAGTGATGGTTAATGGTGAAAATGGTGCTGTCCAAATGGTATGGGGGATGGAGACTGCGCCGTTGATGGTTCCAAATGTAAGTGTTTTAAATATTTTCTTCTTTCTTGAAAATTCTACTGTTTTATGCATGACTAAATAATATGATAATTTAAAGTTACTTTTTGTGAGTAAAAATAAACATTTAATTATTTAATTTGTTGCTGAGTATACAATATGGTCTAAATAAAAGGAATAAACTCTTCTGTGTATCCGTTCTTTGAGTTCGTTAATAGTTTGTTGTCTATTTATCTGCACTTCTTTTTAAGTATCCCTATAAAAAGAAAATCTTCGTCTATTTATCTTTTGTAAGTTCCTTGTGGCATTACTTATTATTTTTTCTCTTATTTTTTGGGAATCAAACCACAATAATGTTTTTTATTTTTTTCGTTGTGTCAGATAGGGACCAAAAATCATTTTTTCTAATTTTGACATATAAAGTGACACTTTTCAAAATTGATTGACATTATGAAACGTCTTACTTTTTGTAACTAGTTGCATAAAGTAAAATTTTATGCAATTGGTGACGAAAAATGTATTTCAAAATTAGTGACAAAAAGAATTATTCTATTTATTAAACTGTTATAATACAAGTTAAAAACATAAATTAATTAATTATTATAAATATTGATAATACAATTATTGCAATTATTCAAATTAATTCCCGAAGACATATTTTTTTCATTGCTCGAACTTGCTGGTTATTTGGGAAGTGGCGCACATTGCATTAGATGTTTCACCAAATATTTCTTGCGCTATAAGTTTTTTATTATTCATGGAATTTTCAACATATCCCTCCGCAACAGAGGTAGATTTCCAACCTCCATGCCTCTTTAATTTTAAAATATCAGCGCCACTGTCTGCTAGGAAAGTGGCAGAGCTTCTTCTGAAGCAGTGGCCAGTATATAGAACAGGATTTGAAAGACCAAGAAATTGTGCAATAACTTTTGGCAGGCTGCTAAATGTGTTAATTCCCACAGGATTTCTGGTACATTTTCCATTCGCATATTTCACAAAAAATCTGTTGTGTTTAAGAACCTGGGGACGCAACTTAATATATTTTCTTAATATTTCAACAAGATTCGTATTTTCAATGTCTCCAGTGGTAATTGCAAACTGCCGTATAACTTTTGTTTTTGAAGCTGGGATATCAACACGAAAATGGCTTCCTTCGTCTATAACATTTTCAACTGGAAGAAATGTTAATTCTGCTTTTCTGCATGCTCCTGCCATTCCAATTATCATTGCAGCCTTAGCCATTAAGTATTCTTTGTCATCAGCTTCCACTAAAAATTTAGCAAAATCTTCTTTAATAAAAACTTTTGACTTTTTAGCACTGTACCCGTCCGCTTGCCTTTTAATATATGCTACCAAATTTGTATATTTTTTAATATAAATATTCCTTTTCAGATTTAGTTCAGACCTTAACATTGAGTAAAGTGTCTATAATGTGGAAACTTTTAGATCTTTCTCACCCTCAAAATATGCAAGTAAAACTTTCTCATTAACATGTTTAATTTTCTCCTCATCACACTACGTAACAAATTTTTCGTATGCCAAATCATAAACTGCCCTTGACTTTTTGGGAATTACTGATAATAGAGCATTACCTGGTGCCTCTTCAATATCGCTTGGTAGCTCTTCAGAACTTGAATCACTTATTTTTTAAAAATAAAACTAAAAATATATCAATCTCGCTAAAAAACTTACGTCTAGATTTTTTTACAAAATGTCAAACTGACAACTAACGTGAAGTAACAGCAACAAACTAAATTTATGTTTTCCAAATTTTTATCAATTATATTAAATTTTATTTTTTTATTACTTTCTTCAAAATTAGAAAAAATCTTGTATGCAATACGTTAAGAAATGAAATTTTGTGTAACTGATGGCATAAATAGCTATTATTACTAGTTAATATTGACAACGGTAGATGGAACGCTACTGAAACGTCGAAATAAAACTTAAAAACCATTATATTCTTTGTCTATTATATTGTCATCATATATTGAAGGTTACACTTTGTCATACTTACCTTCATTGTTGTATCTTGGATATCTATTTCTATCTTATTTTTTTGGAAGGAACGATAATGTTATTTATCCACAATTTCTTCCTCGAGTTATGAGAAAGAAAAAGTCTGGAAACTGGAGCCAGTCCCAGCACAAAAATAACGCAAAAATAGAAAATAAAGCAAACTAAATCTATAATAAAAATCAATGAAGTTTTAATAACGTGTGAAAATAATACTCGACAAAGTATAATAAAATTAATCATCCAGAAAATGTAGTTTGTTAAAGCTTGAAAGCATATTTTCAGCATTCGCAATAAAATGTTTTTTTTGGGAAGTTTATTACGAAACTCAAGCTATTTAGCCATTGTAATTTCATTTCGTAGTTCAATAACAAGCGCTATTTACATGGGTCGTTTCAATTTCACTGGTTTTTGGCTAGTTGTTCCAGCTAAAAAGATTGGAACATTAAAACATTTCAAGCTATTCGACAAGGAGTTGAATAATATTGAAATAATATATTGAAATTTATTATCATTTATACAGGGTGTCCTTGAATTTCGTACCAAAACCTTAGGAGATGAAAGAGAGTCTGAAAATAATTATAGTACTTCATATAAAATTTTCTCTTTACGTCCTTCGTTAATGAGTTATTGGACCATAAAGTTGGGGATTGAAAATTGTTTTTTTTTTATTTATTTATAATTATTGATTTGCCTATTAAAAATTAGTGTAGTGTAGACTTAGTTATGATGCCAAAAAATGTTAAAATTTCACAAATTTACAATAATCTATATAATAATTATAAATAAAAAATTATTTTTAATTCTTAACATTTAAGCTTTATAGTTGGTATCATCTTCCAAGTTTTTGGTACGAAGTTCTGGTACACTCTGTATAGACTAGTCTACAAATTGAAAAAGGTTAAAAATGAAAATACTGCTTTTAAAAATATATATGATAGTTTATTAGATTCTGAATGGTGTTTAAAAAAGTGCGATATTAGCAAATAGAAAATTTCAAAACAAATAAAGATAAAAAAAAAGATATTTAGTGTTTTGCCAATATCTCGTAAATTTGAAAAAAATATATACAGGGTGTTTCGTAAATGAGTACCGTAACTAGGAGGCATGATAGATCGTTAAGAAATATTTGAAATACCCAAATGCAACTGTTCTCTTACCTTCTTAGTTTGTGAGATACAGGATGTTAAAAGGTGCGGAAGAAATACACATTTTATTTCATATCCTCTTGGGGGATGGGAGTACAAATTTAGAATTTTTTGTAGGTTATTGTCCCTTCAAAACACATCAACAGTATCAATAATGTCAAATTCTAATAAGCCAGTGGCGTGTAACGAGGGGTTCGTAAACTTTTATTGTACCATATTTTTTAAACACCTTGTATTTAGACCTCAAGACTTTTGTATTTAATTCTTTATTAAATTTCCTACAAAAAAGGTACTCTTTGTTGAACTCGATAGAACACTCGATTTTCAAGATTTTTCACTGTTTATTAAAGTAAGATACTTTAAAAAATTTTTTTTTTTTAAACAAATTTGTAGTAGGTACTTACTTGAAGATCACTTACAAATAATTTAAACACAAACGTTTCCTTTGGGTTTGTAATTCATAATTATTTAAGGGAAAATGAAGTGTTGAGAAAATATTTACGACTACTACAAATTTATTGTTTAAAAACATCACAACATAGAAAAGTGTATTACTGCAATAAAAAGTTAAAAATATTAAAAATGGAGTTTTCTATCGAGTTTAACAATGAGTACCTTTTATGTAGATAATTTAATAAAGGATTGTAGACAAAAGTCTTTAGCTCTCAATACAGGATGTTTCAAAAATATGGTACAATAAAAGTTTACGAAATCCCCGTAACACGCCAATGGTTTGTTAGAATTTGACATAATTTATACTGTGAATTTGTTTAGGAAAGACAATAACCTACAAAAAATTTCAAATTTCTACTTGGGTTAGAGAAAGGTTGCATTTGGATATTTTGAATATTTCCCAACGATCTATCATGCCTCTAGTTTACGGTACTTATTTATGGGACACCCTGTATATATTACACTACATTATTTTAATTCAACGCGTCAAAATCACTGGTTTTACATATTTTGAGAAAATTATTATAAATAAATTATTAAATTTTTTCAAACTTTCACGATGTTATCTTGTTGTTAAATATGTATATAAAAGATGGCCTCCACGAAGCAAAACATTTTTAAAACATTTCTCTTAGTTTATAATAAAGAAGAAAGTTGGAAAAAAATGTGTTGACTAACAATTTCCTAACTTTTTGAAATATTAACTTAAACAATTTCTTTTTCCTGTCAAAATTTCTTGAAGAAAAAGTCAGGACTTCCTTACTGT
>CAJUYI010006111.1:0-14331 GCA_910591695.1 Galerucella pusilla
AATTACAAATTTGTTAGTGGTGCGTTAATTTTTTGGAGCAGTTTATAAGTGGTCCCTCTTCTATTTGCGTTGTGTTTGTTTTGGTGCTTGCTTTCATCGCCTTTCGTTGTCCAGTAGCTTCCTTGGTTGCTGGACATTGTAGGCTTCTGTGGCATGCGGTAGTAGAGCTTTTTGGACCAAAAAAGTTTGTTGAATATATTCTCACGCCAATCCTGTGCAAGTATATTCCAGCACTCAAGTAGCTATAGTAGTAGTCTGGTAGTTACATGATGAGATGAGATTAGTGATTGCATTCAAACATTAAACTGATGGACATATAATGCCCGATATGTTTGCTAGGCCTGTGCCGATAAGCCCGTACACCGATCACTATTTATTTGTGAGCGCGTGTTTTCAATGTTGTTTTCATTTTGTAACCACTTATACGACCGAACGAGAAACCGAACGATTAAGCTTGCCAACTAACAACGTTTGGTAGTTGGTTACAGGTCGCTACTTGAAAATTAACATAATTTTCATTCAAACAACAGCAAGTGAAAACTTGTTGACGGCAGGCTTGGACAAGTCAAGAATATGGTTATTTTACCACTACTGGCTGTGAAGTTGGGCGGCGTCCATTAATTACGTGATGCGTTTTAGAGAATTTTTCGACCCCCCCCTCCCCCCTTGGTGAGATATCGTGAGATTTTCCTCACTTCCCTGTCCCCTCCCCTAATCTCACGTGAGATTCTTCAAAACTTCTATTTGGACTGTAAACGTGTTGGATTATTGAGGAAAAAGAGGAAAAAAAACTTGTTTCATTACTCATATTGAAGACTTGCAAAGACTAGTATTTGTGAATATTAACGTGATTTAAAATTAAATAATGAATAGGTATCAAACAAAAATTAGGAAAATATTTACTCTAATTCAGTCCATGCACGGCCTCAAGATTGACTACTGGAACCAACAGATATATACAAGTGTTTTCAATAAAATCATCTGCTCCTTCAACTTCGCTCTGAATTAGCCACTTTAAGCCGCTGTCGCTCGCGCACAGAAGTACTTTTTTCTCAGATTTGGCCATATGATATCCTAGAAATAATTTTTTTCGCGCAATTTTACACCGATATTTGCCAATAACCCCCCTCCCCCCAAGTGAGATTTGGAAAGATTTAGCCTCGGATTTAGCTTGATCCCTTCCCCCCTAGATTACCTCACGTAATTAATGGACGTCCCTTGACAATTATTGCGTCTCTAACATATTTGCTGCTTGAAATTACCTATCAAGATAAAATTATTTGAATAAAAATGCCGTTAATTTAAAATTCGCGCTCAACCAAAAATGACTGATGACATAAAGGGTACGTTCGTAATATATCAAAAACTGACAGTGTACTTGTCAGTCAGACGACGGAGTCAATGCTTCTCGTGGTGCGTTTGTGAATTATTTTTAATGTCTGTCTTAAATTTGACTAGTAGTGGAAAAAATTGTATATACACCATGGTGGTGAAGACATTTATAAACCTCGCACCTTATTCCGCTCCTTTGGACGAAATTATCTTGTGTGACAATGGTAGATCGGGCGATGGTGGCACAAAATTTTTGGTCATTTGTACCAGTGTGGCCGTTATTCTGGGATCTAATTACGAAATGACAAAAAGAAAAATGATCTTAGCGCTGGTACCGGCGGCACAATCACCCAATACTATAGACTGTGGCCCAAAATAAAGGAGTACACTTTTTAATAATACTAAATACTTTTTTTTAAGTAGATTTATTTTCTTTTTACAGAAATAATAGACCAACATTACCTCAAAAAGCTACAAAAATTAGATACGGTATAGATTCACAGGTCCGGAGTTTCAAACTCCTATCTTTAACGGTGCATTTAAACTTGTTTAAGATGAAACCTGTTTAAAATAAATTCCGCTCATCTTTTGTAATCCTACAGTTTTGTGTTCCTCAATTAATAAATGTTTTTTTCTTACTTGGAATATTTCACTAGAGTAAATTGATAACTGACAAAATTTGAAGGTTTTGAACAGGCAATTTTTTGACGTTTAATATATCAAATCTATGTGTATAAAATTCTATCACTCTGTGATAAAATTCAATATAAAATCTTTGTTAGTGGTTCCTAATGAAACTAAGTTGTTTATTTATTTATTTAACTGTCTAAAAATTATTAAAACTGTTTCAAAAATTCAAATAAGTATTATTAACATGAATAACACAAGATTTGGAAATAATTCAATAAATGAAATAGAGAGTACAATTAAGCAGAGTATAACGCGAAATACAATGAAGACAAAAAAGTCTGCGTGGGAACAGTTTAGAATGTTTCTGGACGCACGTAATTATACGTTAGAAAAGGATACTTCTGAAAAAGTAATAGCAAAAATTCTTGAAGATTATGGTTTTAACATGAAAAAAAAATTGGAACTGATTATACTGAAGCTAGTGTGAAAACACTTTGGAATACGACTTCTCAAATAGTTCAGGAAAAATATTTTCTAGAATTTAACATCAAAATTGATCCATTTAAAGATATTACCTATAAATTTGCTAGATTGGCCAGGGATACAAAACGTAAAAAGCTTCAGGCTGAACCTGAAACCAGAAAAAGGTTCTGACGCGTTTACCAAAGAAGAATTAATGGAAATGGTAGAAAGCTATTCTGAAGATAATCCTGATGGGTTACAAAAAAAGTTCGTTCGAATTAGCATGGCGTGGAAATGAAGCTGCTAATTGTGATATTAATTACTTTAAAAAAGAACATGATAATAAAGGAAATTTTACTGGCAGGGTAGAATATAATCCAATCTTTTCCAAAACGACACAAGGAGGATCAAAAGCTTTATCTGGCAGTAAGTGGCTGGTAAGAAATAATGCTAACAAAAATTTGTGTCCCGTTCGTTTATTTTTAAAAATTATTGAAAAAAGAGAATCCAATCCTTATCTAACAACAACAAGATTATTTTTAACAGTACATCTAAATTGGGAGAAAGAAATATGGTACAAAAATTCACCATTGGGAATTAATACAATTTCAAAGTGGACGAAAATATCGGCAGAATCAATTGGTATAGACACCAAAAAAATAAAAATAACCAATCATTCACACAGAGCTTCTGCAATATCTGCATTAGCAAAAGAAGGAGTTGGTGAACAAGACGTAATTAAGCTTACAGGACATTCTTCTGCCCATTCTTTGAAACCATATTTACAATTAAATGAAGAACACCATTTCCAACTTATAGAGAACCTTCGAGAAAATAAAAATAAAGAAGAGGAATCCTCAGTTTCTAACTTAAATTCATCACAGGTTATGATGCAAAACAATCCCCAAAATAATGCTACAACGTACAATTATAATAATTGTACTTTTTACATAAATAAGTAATTTTTTTTTTCATAATGTTATTATTTTTATGGCTTTGTGTAATTGAAGTTTGCAATAAATAAAACATTTAAACATGTGATTTTTTAGTTTTTCTCTCGTGAAATAGTCATGTCGAATACCACTCAATTAAAAATTTTGTAGGGTAAAATTTTCACTCTCGTGATATTATATATGACAAAGTAATATAATTTCTATTTTTTTTATTAGAATTTAAGTACCTCGACAACTATGGCCATTGGCAATATACAAAAGACATACATAAATACACTATCTTAAAACATTAAATATGTAAGATATCATTCTAGTTCATATTTTGTGGTGGAGGCGAGTTGTTTTGAGGAATTTCAGCGGTGCAGTTTAAAAGTTCTTTCAGGTTTGGTCTTAGGTCTAGAAGTAATGGTGTATTCCTGGCAGTCGGTGAAAATATGCTTAACAGTTAAAGCACTATTGCAGTGACGGCAGACGGGAGGGTTTTCAGAAGACATCAAGTAACCACGTGTGTATCTGGTATGGTTGATCCGCAATCGTCTAATGACAGCAGCTTCTCTCCTGGTTGAGAAATCGAGGTAAAGACAGCGTAATGGTTGTATATCGTTTTGCTGTTGTGCCAAAAATTTTGCAAATATAGTATTGAGTGAATTAATTGAGGAAAGTGAATCGGTACAAATGACGACGCGCTTGACAGGAGAAAAGATTTGCTTAAAAGCTTGGAAGATGCTATACAACAAATTTCTATTTATTTCAGTTTGAAACAAATTAATTTTGATATGATGTAACAACGATTTACAACAAACAACTGGTAATTTTCGCAATTAAAATCGAACCTACCGATGATATTATATATGTTTATCTTAAAATTATTCAATCATTTGTTGATGTATTTCTGTTGTAAGTATCTACCAGTTCGTATATTTTATAAATAACTTTAATTGTACGATTTGATTAAAACAAAATATTATCAACGGCTAATGGAGTGCAGCTGTTTTGCATTTTCTTTATCAATATACAGGCATAAAAAGGTTTATTTCAAGTTTCGATAACGTTTTATCATATATATTCAGATTATATACATGTAGTTTTTTAATCAGCACTTAAGAATTCCTATTTGTGCATATACCCACAAACTTAACGAAAATTAAAAGTATGTTCTTCATTGTGTGACAAAACCCAGATAAAATTGTCATTGACTAACACTAAATATATTATGCACAATTTCAAAATCAGCCGCTTTTGGACATTTCCACGTCCCGGAGAAAATTATAATAAATAAAAAAAATAGATTTTACAGAACAAAGGAAAGTAACAATTGTTATATTCACCGAGTTAAAGATCCAAGGTCATTGACGACGGAGCTGAAAATCGTTTGATGTTTTTCCGGGATTAGTATCTGTTCTCTTTATAATCTGTTGCTTAGAGGTGAAAAACTAAGTAATCACTGAATGTTTTTAAATTTTTTTATTATTAACGTCTTTGAGGAACATAGAATTACTGTAAGTTTATGTGAACATTTTTCAATACATTGATTCGTAAAAGGCTTGATAATATTTTGGGAGGTATCTTTTCTTGAGGGTAGATAAGCATAGTAAAATATGTATATTTTTCGATTTCTCAAAACTAATCAAGTCCCAGGAATCAGTTTCCAAATATGACTGAGAGCGAAATCAACATTGTTAACCGGCTGTCAATTCTTATAGTTGTTCTTACTCGAAATCTTCTCATTCTTGGAAGACAAAGTTCCTGAAGAAAGCAACCTATACGGGCAAATAGTAAACCTCAGTTTTAGGTCAAATTCCTTTTCTGCTAATCATTGACAATGAAGAATTGCAGAGAAAACTAAATGGGATAAGATTAGAAAGGACGTCATTAGAGAGACAACTAAACAGGAACTGACAACCGGTAAAATCAAAAAGAGACAACTTAGATGGTATGGTCATGTGGTAAGAATGGAACCAAATAGGTTAGGTAACTAAGAAAATAATGGAGATTGGGAAACCGATCAAAAAACAAAGGGGTAGACCAAGAAGGAAATAGTTAGACCAAAATACAAGAGATGAAATTTGAAAGAGGAAAGACCATAGCAGAAATGAAAAACCTTGCAAGAGACAGAAAGACATGGAAGAAATGGGTACAGAACATGGAATCCACATCCGACGCCTGAAAGGACAAAAGGATCCAGGAAAGAAGAAGAAGATTAACGATGTCACATATTAACGAATAAATTGTATTCATAAAATTATCAAAGACGTTTTTGTATTATACGGTAGCTCCAGCACAATTTTCTTTGTCTATTCTATAATATTTTTAAAAACAATTATTTTTATCTTCTACGAATACACTAGATAAAAAGTAAACGCGACTGACCCCATTATAGATTTTTCTAATCGCACAAGGATAATCTATACCAGGCCCTGAAAATACCAGAATGTGATGTGATAGTGTTGATAACACTTTCAACTATCAGATGCTGGTACCTCCACGACCGTCTAGTGGGCTAAGCTTTTCTATTTCCGTCTCCAGATAAAGTAAATATAATTCACATTCACTTAGATAAGGATCCATCCATCAGAAACATACAGGCACACACATATATATGTATATAGAGTGAATCTGCTATATTATTGGGGATTTCGACACAGTTTGGGATGGTTAAGCTGGTTAAGATTTCTATATGCTAAAATATTAAGAAGTTCTAGTATATACAGTGAAGCAACTTTCAAAGACATGGATACATTTTGACATTTTAGAAATTTGGAAAATAAAATCAAAAAATATATAAACCTAAACGATGAAATGAAACGATTTAATTTGTTATACTCTACATTATAATATTTGAAACTATGTTCAACCTAAAGAAGTGACGCGTTTTGCTATCACAGTAGGTAGCTTTCGCAAACAAATGGAGGTATTTATATAATGAAATTTTTTTTTAATTTATACAGTGCCTTTGGATGTGCCTTAATACTTAATTCAGTCATGAATTAGCAGCTTTCAATAATATGATACGAAGACTTTTAACAGTTCCATTAAATACTGACAATAACAACAAAGAACTAAATATCATAAAACAAAAATAATAATTATAATCCCAATTTACTAGACAATATCATAAATGAAAAGATACTAAAACATACTCTAAAACAAGTATTTCCTTCTGATAAAAACAAAAATAATCATTTAAAAGATTACCATACTTTGAAATACCATCCTTAAAAATAATAATATATTTTATATTATAAGAATTAAAAGTGCATATTTTTTTCGAGTAAAAATAGGCACTTTTAATCCGTATGATAATATACTATTTTTTCTCCAACCAAGTCAAAATTAAAATAAATTTAGTTTTATTCAAAAATCTTTAATAATTTGTTAATAAATTTGAACACCTATTAATTATAGCAGCGATATCGACTCGGTAGTCATGGATATCTGGTATTGTTGGTAAATATTGATTGTCAAGTAGACGTCAGTAGACGTACTAATCATATAAATTTTGTAGTAGTTTTTACGCTGCTTTCAAAATGAATCCCGAACACGATGAAAATATACCTGCGGATATATTGGAAAGTGCCGAAGCAGTATATCTAAATCTTTTGCCACCCAAATCTCGCCAAGTTTATGAAGTTGCATATAAGCGATTCATGGATTGGTGTAAAGAAAAAAATGTGCAAAACTATGCGGACAGTGTTCTTATGGTGTATTTCTCAAATTTAACGAAGAACGTCAAGCCATCCACTCTTTGGTCACAGTATTTTGCAGACAAAAAACAAGAAACCTCGTTTGTTTACCATTATAGGCGATAATTATTCGTGTTTATTCCGAAAATATGTTGCACTACGGCCATCCAATATACATATTTTTGAAGTATGTTAATGGGAAGTGTCAAAGAATGGTTGTTGGTATTCACAAAATTTGTGCCGTGCCGCAAGAAATTGCAAAATTTTTGAAGTTAGAAAATTAGAAGGAGTATACTGGACATTCGCTAAGAAAAACATCTGCTACACTTCTTATTGATGGTGGCGGTAACCTCACTTGTCTTAAAAGACGTGGAGGCTGGAAATCGAGTACGGTAGCAGAAGGATATATTGAAGAATCACGTATCAACAAAGAGAATACTGCCAGAAAAATATTGCAACCTGTAACGCGTTTTCTTCCTCTACGTGGTCTTCTACCACACTAACACGTCACTATGGACACCCTTGACGTAAAATCTTACAACGAAATGCTCGGGCGCCAGATTTTTAACGTGGTTTGCTCCACGGCCCCTTGACCCTTAGCGTCAAGAGTTCCAGATAGCCTCAGATGGAAGTTACGGATAATTCCAGGGGTCTTGTTGAACTTACTTGAATCAACCAATCTCAAATTTCCAACCCGGATGAATTAAATATCGGTTTGGTTTCAACTAACGATTTAATATTGGAATAAATAGAAATTTTTCCTTTGTTATAATATTACTCTGTGGTCTAATGTAATTATAAATCTACAAGGACTGACAAACTAACAGGAAGAAGAAATGGGCGGCCGAGAATATTTTGAGTTGTTCTAACATTAATGAAAATCTTTTGAATTGTTCGAAAATTGTTAGTGATAATTTCAGTGGTGCTTTGAATTTTGGCAATAATTGTTCCAATTGTACATTCAATATCACTATAAATAACAAATAAATACCTATATAGTTGCCCAATTAGTTTGTTTTACTAAGTTTGTGAGGGACAATGTTTTTTTCTTCAAATTTCAATTAGAGAGCTCAAATGCAATTACTTTTAGTAATAGGATTAAAAGTAGCGTTTTTAATCCTAGGATTAAAAGTGTTGCTAAGCAACGAGCAAGTTTTTGTATGGTAAGGGAATTGATGGCTTTTGCACCTGAAAATAGTACAAAAATGTCAACATTTTTTGATGGTTGTAGATAAAATCATTTTTAAAAACTTTAGACTTGAATATTTGCTTTAAAACTTAAGTATATATAAAACTAGTTTACTATTTCTATAGTAGTGCCTTAAACTGTCTCTTTGGAGGGTTGAAAACAACCCCTGTATTGAATAACAACGGAATAGGCATATATATCTCGTTACAACGTCCTTTACACACTCACACATTCGCACACACACACTAAAGGCTTTTTATCAGTCGGTTATCAATCTCGAGGCCCCACAGCTTAGGTAATATCCATACAATGTCACGCATACCTACAATGCTATTGCTTATTAATGAGATATCCGTAGAGAATATACAAGATAGTCGTGGAAATGCGTTTGTAACAGGTAAATAATGATTACCAGTTGCTTGTATATGGATGCTATAAGGCGCTTATCGATACATCGAAAGCGTCGGCAAATTTGTTTCGCGGTATTTAACATAAACTCTTCTTGTCCAAAGGCGGTTGGTTTTGCCGTTTACGACGCGGACAAGTGACCAAACGAATAGATGTTGAGATATAGAACAAGCGGAAGAAGAAGCTACGTTCTACATTTTTTTTTGTCTTCCCTATATATTGTATGCAACGCATTTTGATATTGTTTTGAAGGTTGTAAGTAATTACTAAAATAGTTATTTATGTAATAAGGATCATAAAGACGATCATTATGGTACAAGTCGTGAATGTTATGATAACACGGCGTGTGCCATAATGATTGTTTATGATTCGTATTACATACAAAATTTTATCTGATGGCAATTTTTGGTGCCAACAACCAAACATGATTACAAGTTTGCCAACAATCATCAACTACTGATGTAAAAACTGTAGAATCCATTGGAATTAATATTACAAATTGTAGTAATTGTTCTTTTACCATTTATAATAAATAGTTTTGTACATAGTTATGCATTTTGAATAAACTTTTTCGATCAAACCATTACATGTTTTCCTTATAGAATTTCATTATGGTACTTAGTACCATAATGAAATTCATTATGGTACTTAGTCCCATAATGAGCTTCCTTATGTCATCAAAATTGAGTGACATAACGTTGTCATTATGACATGCCATCAGATAAAGTTATTTATCTAATTCCGCTATCAAATGTGACACTTTACGTCACTCCTTGACGTTAGGTAACGTCACATTTTTCATAACCTTCATATATCAGTTATGAAAAGTAGTTATGTAAAAACTTTACGTAACTGTTTATGTTTCAACAGAGATACCACATGAGTTTCAAAGAATAATTCATTAATTAGGTAGGTACTGTCAAAATTGACAATTATTTCATTATTTAAACTGTACAATTAACCCATTATTTTAATTCAATAGTATTTTGAGATTTATAAACATTGAAAACATTATTCAGGACACAGTTATTTAAAGTAAGTCAATTTTCTGGGTGAATACATCATAGTAACAATAATTCTAACACCATTTGATTCCACTTCAATATAATCATTGTAATTGAAGATTTTATTGAATATTATGAAAGCGCGGAATTAGATAAAACGTTGTACGTAAACACGTTATGAAGAGAGCGACTTTGTTCAACACGCGTAATTTGCGCTTGTTGAACAATATCGCTCTTTTCATAACTAATTACGTAAATATCTATTATTTATATGAATATTAGCAGTACAATTATAAACATTATTAGAGTTCATATAATACCCTTCTTGGAGTGCGTCTTTTATTGTTAATGTCCTTCCAACACATTCGGGAGACATTCCATGATTCAAGAAATTCTTGTCCTTTTTAACGACTGAATCAATTTTTAAAAAATTCAGTCCAAGTACAGCTTCAAACGAAGAGGTATGAAACATTAAGTTAACAAAACATGACATTTCCAATGCAAAACGTATTTTCCCATATGGAAAATGCGCGATTAGAAATTCAAAAAATGACAGCAGTCATCATTATATTAGTCGGCCTTATCAGTACCACACAAATTGAATATTATTTCGTATGTTTTCATTAAACTTCAACAGGCTAACGATCGTCGCGACGCTATCGTCCACCAGCACCGGCGTACATTTATAATAGTTAGCGATATCTGGGTATAACCCTCTCTCGCATTTTACCATTTTCAATACAATTGCAATACACAAAAGCACCTCGTTTTATATTTACACGTATTTATTAATGTCTATAGACCTTTTTTAGTCGTTTTCAATATTTTATTTTGTTTTCTAACTTTTAAAATGAAAGTGCGAGTCGGACTCGCGCACGAAGTGCTACCATTATCTATAAAAATGGCAAAAAAATCACGTTTGTTGTCCCCCCAATCTTAAATTTGATTTTTTATTAATTTTGGAGTCCCCTTTTAGTATTTGTTGTTTTAGCATTAACCTGAATACATAATCTTTGAAAATTTCAACCGTCTAACTATCATGGCTCATGAGATTACCTACGGTGTCCAGCAGATCTACTTAGGGGGTCTTAATTATCATCTAATAATACTTTAACTATTGAAAAGTCCTGCCCAACTAGTAAAATGCAATTCTAAGAGGCCTGAATTGTTGTATAACAGTCGAATAGCGTTGTTTTAAGGACTGAGTGTTTTTATTAAGAGAATTGTTTTATTAAATGATTCTATAGTGACTTTTACAATTTATGCTATAACGCATTATACGATCATTACTTTTAAAATGATATAATACCTTATAAGCAAGTTGATACGATATCAAAAATATCATTTTATAAGACTCTTATACCTATTGCATAAGATTTCTATAATATACTGTATAACAGCTACAACATTATAAAATAGTTACTTAAGCTAGTCCTGTTGAAGCTGTATAATGTTGTATAATAAATATTGTATAGCATTCAATTGCGTTGCATTATTAAACACTTTTCAGTTGTATAGTGCCTAAATATTTTTATTTATAAAACAGTTATCGTATACCGTTCCATTTTACAATAAAATATTGTTCAATGCATTTCTTTGGGATAAAATTGTTGTATTATAAATCGCCATGTTTAAATAAGCAATTCTTGTACTGCTATAGCCACCATTATGAGCAATTGAGTTGGAAACATGAAACTATATTGAAAAATGTGACTTTATTATCATTTAGAGAATTATATTGTGAAAAAATTATATTCCATCTTATTATTTTTTTAAAGTATCTACTTGAAACTTAACCAGAATTGAAGCGTTTCATTTTCTTGCCAAATATATACCTATAATCTATCAGTAAAATTTGTGGCGCATCAAAATTTGTGCTATTAAACCATCCAAATGAAATTATAATTTTCACTCTCGATGTCCGCACAATTAGCCCAAGTCGTTTTGATAAGTCTCCATTTCTAGAAATGAAATGTATGATGCACGTTCAAATTGAAATATAATTTGGTTACAAAAGTACACGCTAGCTAGAATCTTTTTAAATGAGAATGTTATGTAAAATAATGTGGGGAATGGCAGTTTGAAGACAAACCTAAGTAATTATGAAATAATGTCTCTTTGCATATTTTGTTTTCTCCGCACTTTAGATAGATTTAAACATGCAATAAAAGCAAGGAAATGATGAATATTTAAATTTAAGTGGTCGATTAAGGTTTTTTTTTCAAAATCAATTAAATTAACATAAAAAACCTAATGATACAGACAAGATTAATGGTATTTAAACAATATAAGCATATTTTATGGTTTTTTATAAATTTTGTTAATTTATTTAAAGCATTTTGTCATCTAGCTATACAGTATATTCCATTGACCTCTACTGCTGGCATTTCTTCTTGAATGATCACATTCACTCTATCGTTTGCGTTTGACAGAAGAGTTTTTAGAGACAATGTATAGAATCTGCAAAGCTCTTTGATAGCTGACATTTATTATCAAAAATCAATCAAGAAATGGTACCAAACAGGCAGTTTCAGAAACCGTTATTAGGCGTACTGTAAAATACTATTGAAGTCTTCATCAAGCTTATAGTGAAGTCCACCCTTTTAATATAAATATATTTTTCCAGGTATCCTAAACTTCGAGCTTAAACCTTTTACACAGAATACAACAATGTTTTCTTGAGTTTCTAGTCATGTGTACTCAGCTTTAAAGATATCCACCTAAACCAGCCTGTCTTAAGGTGCGTATTCCCCAAAAAAGCGAGCACGAGCGAACAAGAGCGAGCGAGCATTCTGCATCAATAATCTTTTGGTAAGTATGGGCTAGCTAGCGAGCGAACGTTTGCTTGTTCGTGTTCAAAAAAGATCGAGAGGAAGGCGGTGCATCAAAGAAAATACTTGTTCGTACTCGTTCAGTGTGGACGGGATTTTAATCTTCGAAAGTGCTCTACTGTTAAATCTCGCAATATACTACTTACTGCCACTATAAATATGTCGGTTTTTAGATACATTTGCTTGCCAAATTCGTTTCTTCTTTTTTTTATTTTTTTTTTTTCAATAAAAACGAAAGCAGCACTAGCTAACAATATTTTTCATAGTCAACCATATTTACCGCGCTCCCACAAAGTAGATGGATCAACTCCGAACTTGAACATATTCGCTCTGGTGTGGACAAGATATCAATATGTCAAGCAAACACGAGCAAACATACACGAATGTTTGCTCATGCTCGCTTTTTTGGTGGATTCGCACCTTTAGAAGAACATCGGCCACTTTATTAGCCAATATTGGAGTTGATTTATTTGCTCTCAAGCAACGGAAATCTACAACTTTTGCAAAAAGTTATGTAGCGGAGAGCGTCAACAGTGAAAAGAAAGTTGCTATTTCTTTAAACGGTTTATTATTGTGATATTATGTTCAGGATTAATTATAGACCTGCCTTTTTTCCATTTCTTCCAACGCAATGTGTTAGACGGACATTAACAATCGATGACGCACACCAAAATGGTTATTATATGAACTCTAAAACGGTTGATACACCTTTGATGAACGCTTGGCGAGAGCTCTTCACATTCGTATTTACCATACGGTATGTCCTTCGTTTAGCCAAGCCTCGTCCAAATAATAAATATTCCCCCCTCCTCCTGGTACCTTTTAATGGCTCTAAGATAACCCCTTCTCCAACATACAATGTCTTCTCTATCAATTAAAAGTGCTTCTCCCAGCGAAATCCAATCTCTCGTGATAGTTTCCATAAATTATTCTGCTTATTTGAAGGTAAGTCAATATTTTGACTACCCAAGGAAATAATTTTGCCCGCCTATGGTTTATTGCAGTTTTAGGGTCTCTTAACTTGAAATCGTTCTATCAATATGATAAAAATATACTATATCTACTTTTTATTGTTAAAATCTACCAATTCAACATCTGTCCGAGCGCCCATTGATAGACGGACATTCCATCACCGATGCTGCTGCTGCCTGTTTTCAACTTATTAACATATTGTTTTTATTCGGATTTCATTTTAATCTACCTAATTTATCTCGAATTGTTCAAAAATGTAGAACTAATCGTCGGAAAATAAAAAATATAAAGAAGTAACATATATTTTCGGTATGCGATGTTCGATAGTGTTGCCAAACTCACCTTTTTCTGCTTCGGGATCTTCCAGAATGGGTTTTTCATGCGAGTCGCCTGAAACAAAAAAATATATATGGGTATATATTCTGCAAAAATAGTGTTTTCAAAAAAAGATGTCTTTCCTGAAAAGTCTCCTCTAAGAAAATTCGACAACTGGAGCCGTTTGTTAGATTTCTGGATGGTTTTGGTTGTTGGTCGTAGAAAAAATACAGTGTGCAACACGTGCGCCCTTGTTGCACAATATACTGCTTTGTATGACATTCTAACAATATTATAGTCTACTCGGAATGGGATGCAGGGATTATTCTTTTTGACTCCGCTTTTATAACGATATGAGATTTTAATAAGGTATACACTGTAGTTGAAAAATCCTGAACACTTCTTCCTGAGAATCGTGAAGAGTTCAATCATTTCAACTGCACTTTTGTACTTTTTATATGTTCTTGATTTCGCCAACACTTCTATAGTCTATATAGAAAGGACAAGGAGTATAAATCATTCATTTAAGTAGATTTCATAGACGTACCAAAA
>CAJUYI010006112.1:0-14329 GCA_910591695.1 Galerucella pusilla
AAATGTCAAATATGTGTCAAATAACAGAAAAGTTTTCTGGATTAATAGTATTATTCCGAAAATTGCCGAACCTAGATTTCTATAATCGCAGGAGATATGACGTGATACCAAATTTCAAGATTATCGCCAGCTTTGGAGTGACGTCACTAGAATAGAATTCTATTTGTCGTGATCCCACTACTGATGAAATTTATTGTGTGAACATTGTACATAAGTAAATAAGGTTTATCAACCCATTTATGACCCCAAATTGAGTGGTATAATGTATGATTAATATTTTTATAACACCCTGTATAAATTAACAACGATACTCACGAATATACTGTCAAACATGTTGTGAATCAACACAATTTACACATATAAATGTTTCCGTCATATAAAAAAATTAAACAATAAGTACACACTTGTAGTTATTAATGTTATCTAATTAATACTTTTTTTACAGGTTATCAAAATTTCTTGATATGTATTGAAATGTTTTTCGCAGCAGTATCATTGAGATATGCATTTCCTTATAAGATATACGCTCAAGGGTGTCGAGCCGATTCAAGAGGCAGGTCTGTGACAATGCAAAGTATTTCAAGCAGTCTTAAGGAAACCATGAATCCTAAAGATATTATGACTGATGCCATCCACAACTTCCATCCTCAGTACCAACAATACACTCAATATAGCTCAAACACAATTACACGACAACCATACGAAAGTTTGTGACAATCGCAGTTCAGTGATGACTAATTAGAGACTAAATTAGAGTCATCTTTGGATTGCATACCTACAAATACACAGTAATGCTTTCGGATTGAGTAAAATCCTTGTTATACTGTGTAAAAAAACACGTCTTGTTCATTAAATACATTAGTCGCGTCAAAGTAAACCTAAAAATCCAAAACGAACTTTGGTCGAAAAGGTCCGATCGAGGTAATTTTTTTTTGCAAAGTTGGCCAAACTTTTGATAACGCTCGGTTCCCCCTCCCCTCAAATTCACCCTAATTAGTGGGTATTCTTGGCACTTTTCCACGAGGCACATATTTCATAGAACTGCATCCCGCTACGACTCGCTGGCCGAATCATATCAATTTTGATATCAAATCAAATATTATATTTTGTTCCATGGCTGCACCCCAGCTTGCATAAAAATAGAGTTGGTAGCTTTATAACAGTAGATCGTACCAATTTTGTGTACTGAAATTCAGTCCCACGAGATCATTATATTTGGGCTCATTTTCATACAGCCCTGATGCGTTGAGAAGGCTTAATTCTCGACAAAAACATGAAATCCTCGCCTTTTGAAACCCTCTGATCCAATTTGGCAGTCTAAACACATTTCTGTGACCATCACATATTTTCGACCCCTAGCCGCCCTTTCACACATCCCTGTGAAGGTCGCAAACCTGACCCAAAAAATAGATTCAGGGACTTCAAAACCACCGAGTGGAACATTTTGATCTGCTTGCGACTGCTGTTTAAAGTAAATGCATTGTTGAAAAATGCCGGAAATGCCCCCCAATTGGGGTGAATTTAGAGGGGAAGTTTGCCGAGCGGCATCGAGAATTTGAATCTCATGTCTCAATGATAATTTTGCAAAAAATTATCCCGATCGGACCTTACCGACCAAAGTTCGAAGTGAAAACCTACTTTGATGCGACTATATGTGTAAATAAGAAACGGATGATTAGAAATTATATAGTACTTTTAAATAAATGGTAACAATATTGATGCATTCTCACTTACAATATATTGATCTAAAGTAATTATAGGCTTGTCTAAATATTCGTCAAGATGTACTTAATGGAAAACTATGTACTTAAAAACAAATTTCAATCAGTTTATAGAATATAACAATTTATCTTAACAAAGGTTATAATAATAAAAATCTATTTGATGTTACAATATTCGGAATTAGTACCAACTACGGTATAAGTATCTTGTTATTTTTATTTTGAAGGTGAGATTATTTATTCCATCTGAAAGCAGTATTTTGTGAAAAAATATATATTGAAAATTTGAAGACATTTATTTTCCATCTGTTATTGTAATAGGTAATTAAATTGGACGATCAAATACAAGAATATATTTGTTTTGATATAATCTATAAATGTTGATTATTTTTTTTACGTATTGTAGTTAATTTAATATACCTATCTGTAATCAATAAATGTGTTATAAATGACGTACATATTTTCTTTCTCCAGATAAATCTGCAAATTAAATAAATTTTAATTTTCGATTATCGTAGAGCAATAAATATATATATTGAGATGGTATCAAACAATTAAAACTACTTTAATAATAAAAGTATGAAAATTGGGAAAGAAAATAGTTGAAAAATATCAGTCAATGATTATGAGACTGGAATCAACTCAGTTTCTAGTTATAAAAAGGATAAACTATAATAAAACAGAATGCAAGAATTAAATCTTTATAAGAACTTATTTTGAATGGAAGTTTAGAAATAAAAACAGAAAGACTTACCTTGAATTAATAAATTACTTATAATATTTGTCATATATTCATTGTGACATAACATCGATGAAAGCAACGCACCTACAAACGAACGCGTACTTATCGACACTAGAAAAGAAGAAGAGACCACGAGGCAGTTCGAACCTAACCTAAAGAGACACAGTCATGTTCGTTGTATTTAACGAGTCCGTTGAACTATAGGGAAACATTGACTGATTTTGCGAAAAATCAATAGTACTCACCTGAGAATAATCCGTCAAAATATTTGCGGGTTATACAAATTTTGCTGAGAAAAATCCAAAAAAAGATTTTTTTTTCGCCACTTGAGCCATCACTTTTGGACTAGTTATTTTATACAAACCACAGTTTAAATGTATTGCACTGTACGGAAAAGTGATCAACAACATGTGTTCTCGCTAATTATAACAACATTTCTGTTCAAACAACAGTTTAAACAGAGTGCTTCCTTTACAAGCGGAGACGCCTCTGCGTCCGCTACAACCTAATTCGCCCCTATTTTAACAACCTTCGCCTTACAGCGCAAGACCGATAAACCCCTAATTCTCCTCTTCGATGAAAATGTGTAAAAACGTTAGCAGTGAGTAAGTTGATCTACAAGGGAGTGGTCGCTCTCTATGTCGATAATATCGATTACCATGTTTTTTTCTGTTATTGTGATTTAAAGTGTTATGTAATATTATGTTCTTTGTATAAATTGTTCGCGATAGTAGTGTTATGTGAAAGGTCGTAAGTCAACACCTTTTTATTTAGAATTTATAAACTTTATATGCCGGCATCCGCAATGTTGCCCAATTGCTCTACCAAGCTTTTACTTGATTTGATCTACATTCCATTTGTTTGTAACTGTAACAAGTCTAAGAGAACACTTAGATTACAATTTGTATTGTACTTATATTTTCTTTCTGGACCTCAGGACGAGGAACTGTCCATTTTGTTATTTATATTTTCAGTCGCTGCCAAGTATTGCACTTGTCTGGTTTTATACTTTTTTTTCTTTGCTTGGCAGAACACAATATAAGGTATAACCGGAAGTGTGTACGTTCTTCCAACCTGTTCCGCAATCCTAATAAGATGGTTCTTCCTAGCAGTGGGATTACGAATGATCAACTCGAATCGAGTACGCCAGTTTAAAACGATAATTGCATTTACGATACTATTACACGAACAGTGGACTGTTCGCATCGAGTTTTCGTGATCGCACTGCTGATCTCTGATATTGTTAAAGGTATACAGTCTCTAGCTGTCTAACTAGAGTGGTCCTTCGAGGATTATTAGTTTTCCTTCACTTGTCCTCTATACAATTACAACGTGTAGTTTCTGCTTTAGCGCTTATCAGCACGAATTATAAAGAATCAAAACATTATTACTACTCCCTTGGCCAGGCCTCTCATCGCATACCGGCTCCTTATCATCGCATACCGGTTCCTCATTCTGTTTTTCGTGCTTGTCAGGCGAATATCGATTAAAAGTTGTTAGTGAGTGCTAGAAAAATGCCAAAAAGAAAAAATAGGATCAGAAAATTGGAGGAAAATTCAAAAAGACTTTGTGACGAAATGCGAAGTTTAGGAAGACATAGATCTGATTCTAGTGAGTCAGGTAAGATTGAATTTGGTTTCCTTTTTTTTAGACAAAGAATTAAAATGAACTATGTAACAAGCGTTACACATATTAATAGTTCGGACAACAGGCGTTGCTCCAGATAAAATAATAAGAATTAAAAAATAAGGTAGAAGGAATTATGTAACATGCGTTACAACCTTAAATAGTTGGGACAACAGGTGTTGATCCAAATAGTATATGCCAAAAGTTGAAATAAACTGTTCAATAAGACGAAGAAAAAGACAATTGGTGAGAAATAACATTTTTTTTAGATTCTGAAAGCTCAAGTTCCGACTCGGAGGTCAGAGACAATGAACAGGAACAAGGACTAAATGAAACCAGAGGAGAAATACCCACTGCTAATAATAATATAGAGCTCTCTTTAGGAGCAAAGCCGACTGATAAAGCAGAAACGGGAGACCCCATAAATGAAGAACTGGTTGTTCGTTGGGATATATATTTGCGCAAAGGTTTACAGACGTCAGAAAGGAATGAAATTATGGAAAAATACAAGATTCCGGTAAATTGTAAATCCCTTCTACCACCCCAGATAAACAGTGAAATCATTCCATGTTTATAGTGTAACTATTGTTAATGTGATGACCCATATTTTTAATCCCTTTGATGGAAAAAGCCTCCCAAATGGCGTGCATAAATTTTTTTTATAAATTCGAATATTGTGAAATAATGCTTTTCAAATGTAATTCAAATTAATATAGTGGATTAAAATTAACTTGCATAAAATTTGTAATACAATTCAAGTTCATCACATTAACATTAGTTACACTATACATGAAGGTTCTTTAAAACACGATAAATTTATAGCAGCGTTACAGAAGCAATTAGGTCAGGGGTTGACAGCTGTCGCTACCGTTCTTGACCGAATGCTACCAGAAGAAAATCAGGTTGGAAATACAAAGATTTTAGCAGAGGCTTCTCAGTTATTCACCAATGTTCATCATGCATTATCTGTACACAGAAGATTTAAGTTATTTTCTCATTTAAACCAGGATTGCAAAAAAGCCACAGAGGGATTGGAAATTCCAAGGAAGTTCCAAGCCATTTGCAATTTCAGAACCTGGCACGTCAGGTTTACAATACAATAAGGCGTCTTTAAACTACCAGCGCGCCTCAAGCAAAGTAAAATTCAAGAAAAGGAGGGGGGAAGCGGAATCGTACAGAGACCCATACAGGTACAAGAAACCAGAGACGAACAGGCAACACTATCGCCGGAAATACTGATATCCCCAACACCTCAGGTAGATGCATATGCTGGTATATTAAATAGATTTATCTATTTCAAATTGGGAATACAAAGGCCTTTTCAATTAGGAGAACCTAGGGTTTCCATACCTCCTAGACAATTAAATTTGTATAAAACGGCCTTAGGTAAATTGCAAAAAATTGGAGCAGTAAGTAAATGTAAGCCACCAAAAAACCAATATATATCCTCATACTTTTTGGTTAAAAAACCGAATGACAAATATCGCTTTATACTTAACTTGAGAAAACTTAATAAATTTATAGAAGTATCACATTTTAAAATGGAAGACTATAGAACAGTCTTGAAATTACTAAATCAGAATTTCTACTTATCCAAAATAGACCTTAAAGATGCCTACTTCCTTGTTCCAGTCAGTTCAATATACAAAAATTTTTTAAGATTTAGATTTGAAAATACATCATTTCAATTTAACTGTTTCCCTTTGGTTTAAATGTGGCCCCCTATATATTCACAAAATTGCTTAAACCGGTTGCAACAAAGCTCCGACTGTTGAATATTATTTGTGTCATCTACCTAGATGACATTTTAGCAATGGCTCCCACCAAAGAAGAGTGTCAAATACATACTAAAAGTGTTGTAGAATTATTATCAGAATTAGGTTATATTATAAATTGAGAAAAAAGCATTTTAGTGCTCCAACAGTCCATTCGGTTCTTAGGTTTTTTTATATAATACAATAGATATAAAAATAAAGTTACCCGAAGAAAAAATTGAAAAATTATTAAAAAACCTTATTTCTAATAAAAAATGTAGTATCCGTGATTTTGTCAAATTGATTGGTAAACTAGTGGCTGCCTGTCCGGCCACAAAATTTGGATTTACGCATATTAAAAATTTTGA
Source organism: Galerucella pusilla (assembly GCA_910591695.1). NCBI lineage: Eukaryota > Metazoa > Arthropoda > Insecta > Coleoptera > Chrysomelidae > Galerucella > Galerucella pusilla. The sequence continues at coordinate 6,212 of CAJUYI010006112.1, forward strand.
AAATGTAAAATATAATCAATTGAGGAAAAACTATAACCTTAAAATGTTAATTCCTAGATCACTGTATAAAGAATTGTCTTGGTGGGAACATAACCTTGGAAATGGTCGCAATATTAAACCTTCAGATTTTACCTTAGAAATTTTCTCTGATGCGTCAACTAGCGGGTAGAGTGCGTTCTGTAATTTATTTATTTTTTATTTATAACCAAACAGGCCTAAAGGCCTAATTACATATTCAATAATTTTTAAATTCACATTCACATTAACAAATTAATAATGGCAATAACATATCCCAAGTATGGATTGTATAAACGAGTTTGGTGAATTGCAGAAGTTCAAACAGCTTTGCAATAGTCAAATTTATATTGATGTATTCAATATATGCCCTAGTATAATATTGTGAAAAACTTTTTCAGTCAAACTCCAATCAATATCTACTAATACGTTAAAATTATTTATTATTTTCATAATAGTTATAAGAGGGTCCCTAACAGTTAAAAATACATTTGGTATATGAAACATTAGCATTGTGCGAGTGCGACGTCCAGGAACATTAAATGGAATAAATTAAAGAATTTCAGGGCAGTTAATTTTACCATTAAGAACTTTGTACAAGAACATAACAGCAGATAATGTTCTTCTTTGCTCTAGCGATAAAGTTTTGAACTGATATCTCAAATGACTTGATCTAACTTTATTATAGTCCGGCCAGGTACGATATTTCTTATAGTATAAGTGTCTGAGGAACTTGTTCTGGACCTTTTCTACCATTTCCGTAGTAGATATATATTCTGAAAACCAAATAATTGAAGCTAATGGAGTAAGAACTCGAGGTTTTTGGGATGACCAGGAGAAGGTTATGCATATTAATTTTCTAGAAATTAAAGCTGCAAGTTATGCATTAAGATCCTTTTCTAAGAATATAAATAATACAAGAATACTATTAAGAATTGATAACAAATCAGCAATTTCCTGCGTCAAATATAAACATCTAAATGAAGCGGTAAAACAATTGTGGCAGTACTGTGAGGTCAATAACATACTTGTATTCGCCAGTTATATACCATCAACTTCCAATAAAGAAGCGGACGAGGAATCGCGAATTACATCCATAGATACTGAGTATTAGATCAGCGATAAAGCCTACGAAATAATTATTAAAAGATTTAACAAACCGGACATAGACCTATTTGCAAGCCGCATTAATAAAAAATGTGATAAATATATCTCTTGGTTCCCTGATCCAGGCTCTTCATCTATAGATGCCTTTACAATAGAATGGAAATATTATTATTTCTACGCCTTTCCCCCTTTTGCGATTATTACGAAAGTACTAGAAAAAATAATACAGGAAAAGGCTGTGGGTATAGTAATTGTTCCTCACTGGCCATCCCAACCTTGGTTTCCGGTGTATAAAAGACTATTAACTGACGAACCTATTGTTTTCAAGCCGGAGAAATATTCACTATAGGTATTATCTCCTTTCAGACAGATCCACCCGCTGTACAAGTAAATTTCCCTGGTGGCAGGGAGGTTATCTGGTCATCGTTTTTGGAAAAATGCTTACCACCATCAGCTATCCCAACCCTAATGGCTTCCATCACAGAAGGAACAATTAAACAATACACGGCGTGTTATAAGAAATACTTGACATTTTGTCAAGAAAGGAATATAACCCCATATGAGTTTAATTTAAACGCCTATTTAGAATTTTTAGAGAAAATTTTACAGGACGGCAACTCTTATTCGGTAATTAACTCTTATAGGTCTGCACTTAATTTAATTGTTAGTCCGTCAGAAAACCATAATTTAAAAATAAACAGGTATTTAAAAGGAGTGTCTAAGGTTTGACCACCTCAAAGTATTACTTGGAATCCAGCTCCTTTATTGGGCCTCCTATCAAAATGGTATCCTTTAGAAAGCTTAGGAATAGAAGATCTTACTTACAAATTGGTTACCTTAATGGCCCTAACAACGGGACAAAGAGTACAAACTTTATCAGTAATTAATATTAAAAATATCATAGAAAGGGAGGGAAGGCTTGATATTAAAATTTTGGAAAATATAAAATCATCCCGTCAAAATAAGCCTAACCCAATATTAGTTTTCCCTTTTTTCAAGGATAGACCAGAGTTATGTGTCGCAAACACAATAATATTTTATCTAAAGAAAACAGCTTCTGTTCGCAATACTGAACAACGTCTAATAATTACAACTAAGAGACCTTTCCATGCCGCGTCCTCGCAATCTATAAGCCGTTGGATAAAAAAGACTATGGAACTAGGTGGAATAGATAGGGGAATTTGGGGCAAAGTGGTCACCTTAACAAAGCCTTCCTATAAATATTTTTTCAGTAACTGAGAGAGTATTTTGGATGACTGAAGTCTCTTCTTCCATGATTTAGCTGTTGTTTCCCGACATATCCAGTGATTCTAGACCAGAACTATGAATTGATAGAGGAAAAAGTGAGTTATTGCAAAATATCCGCTTTGCCCCATATATGGGGCAAAGAGGATACGTATATCGGGGCAAAGTGGAAAGTAATTACCAGATAAAAGAAAACACTATAGATTTAATGAAATAAATCAGTCTCCACAACCAGGGCCCTCTAGAGTTAGATCCCCGTCTTCTATAGTTCATTCAGTACTAAAAGGGACTTGGTACTGACTTGCTGCCTTTTTTGCACTAAGTATATTATTTCTGACATCCTGTATAGCTGCTATCATACTGTCTTCCGACCAAGATTGTTGCTGAGTTTTACGTATATATTTACGCACTATTATGGAAATTTATTCTGAAAAAAAAATTCAACTTAATTTTTCTATAGGGGCACAATGGACCACTTTGCCCCATAATAGGAAATCCACTTTGCCCCAATACGTATGGAAGCAGTATTTTAAGAGTAATAAAAAAATTAGCTTGTTTTGTTTGATTGCTTATATGTACGTCTCAGATATATATCAAATGTCATTCTAACCTCATATGATACCGAACAAACAATTTGTATTTTTAGCTAAACTGCTACTTTACTTAGCAATGAATATTACAAGCACGTGGCTCAAAACTTTCCACTTCACGAAAAAATTGCATGCAGTCTCGACTGTGGTTAAATGCAGACCAAGTTAGCTGTACATACGTAAGGGGAATGATATACGCGAAGACACCTATAGATGTCGTAGCCATGTTGGAAATATCATAAAAAATCACTTTGCCCCGAGGGGCCACTTTGCCCCAACTTCCCTTCCATATTTTCTAGTCACAGCGTACGACATGCATCAACCTCAACTGCACTTAGGGCTGGGATAAATGTAAATCAAATAAAAAACGCAGCCGGCTGGTCACCTGCTTCTAATACATTTTTCAAATTTTATAATAGACCACTGCTAGATCCAAGCGATGCATTTGCCAGGTCTATTCTAGAAATTAAATAAATCATACAAAGATTCAATCCTTATTTATGTAAGTTGATAATATTATATCATAAAATTTTTTGTAATTTGTTCTTAATTTCAAGTAAGGTGGAATGGGGTAAATGTGATCTACTTTTTGAATAGTTCAACTTTCTTTCAACATAAAGGTGCCAAGAACAATTTCAAAAATTTTACAAAAAAAATCTTATACTTTTGAAGGGGTTTTTTATTCATTGTATGCAAGAAATTTAAATAAAGTTTAATGTTGCAAGTGTTGCGGGATGTTTTTTAAAATCATGTCAGTATATCACATTTACCCCAGGGACCGGGGCAATTGTGATGAAAGTTTATATTTTTGTAGTAAATAACATACTTTTTACTCTGGGGCTATTGTATTAAAATTCATTCCAAGCTCTCTGCATGTGTTTTTTTGTATTTCATTTTGTTGAAAAAAATACGGAACATATTCAGCTATTATGAACAATCATGGAACAAAGGAACAGAAACTAATAAAACTTGATACAAAACACTTCTAAATGTGTCAGAGTTAATGATGAATGTTGAAGTTTTTTGAAGAAACTGGAAACTCTTACATTCCACGTCTATATCAACGATAGGATTGGGTAGTAGTTTCACAATATCCTGCTGAAGTACAGTATCATTTCAAAGGGCAAATGTGTTCTAGCAGCATTCCGAAGTAAATATTAAGTATTCAATTGAATAACCAATATAATATGTTTTTCTCAATTATTATGAACTATTAAGTAAAAAAAAAATTGGATTATTACTCTTACATACCGCAAAAATAATATATTATTGCACGAACGGGGTAAATGTATATTGAAATTTGCATAAGTGCGAAACACTGCCTTCGCTTATCTGTGCTCAACTGAAATCCAAGTTTGAATTTCGACAGTTTCTAGTGATGGCTCACTAGAATAGCATATTTCGAGCTTAGTCTAATAGGTGGTACAAGCATATCTATTTAAATAGCCATTTTTAAACCGACTGTCACAATTGCCCCATTATCACATATACCCCACTTCACCTTACTGTCTACTTAAAGGATTTTGTAGTATTTTTGTGGGGTATTTAATTAATCATACAATGTATACAAAATCGCTTTACTCTAAACATCTACACGTTGTAATTGTTTAGTGGACAAGTGAAGGAAAATTTAAGGATTAATTGACTTACCTGAAGGAAAGTTAATCCTAATTTTCCGAACCTGTCCGAATAAACAATTACAAACCCACCCAACCCTTACCCAAATTTTAGCGATTTTGATTTTGTAGATTCCTCAAAACAGAATAAGGAACCGGTATGCGATGATAAGGAGCCGGTATGCGATGAGAGGCCTGGCCAAGGGAGTAGTAATAATGTTTTGATTCTTTAAAATTCATGCTGATAAGCGCTAAAGCAGAAACTACACTTTGTAATTGTATATTCGGACAAATTCGGAAAATTAGGATTAACTTTCCTTCAGGTAAGTCAATTAATCCTCAAATTTTGACCCGCTCAAAATTATGTAAGGAAACCCGCCCAAAGCAAACAACTTTGGATTTATGTTGGAACCAGCAAATGATGACTCCGTTTTCTATGGCGTGCCGTTTTGGTATTTAATAACATCGTTTAAAAAGAGTAAAAAAATATATATCTTCTTTCAAACATTTTTATTTCGTAATTATTCTGTTGAAGAATTAAAATCATGTTTTTCATAATAACAATACGGGAATTTCTATTATGAAAAACATAATATAAATTGCCGATTTAAAATTATGGAATACATAATAGAAATTCATGAATTAAAATTATGAAAAACATAATAGAAATTCAATTTCCATTATGTATTGAGGTTGCCTATACTAATCTAATGCAAGTACCTGAAATCGTATACAAGCAGAATAGGCAACCTCAATACATAATGCAAATTGAATTTCTATTATGTTTTCAATAATTTTAATTCTTGAATTTCTTTTATGTTTTTCATAATTTTAATGGGAATTCGTGTATTATTATTATGAAAAACATAATGGAAATTCAACAATTAAAATTATTGAAAACATAATGGAAATTGAAGGAAAAAAATTATGAAAAACATAATACAAATCCGTTTTGTTTATTATTTATTATTTATTCAATAATTTTTATTCTTGAATTTGTATAATGTTTTTCATAATTTCAATTCTTGAATTTCTATTATGCTTTTCACATGGCCACCTAGAATATAGTATTGTAGATGGCCATGGCTTTTCATAATTTTAATACTTGAATTTCAATTATGATTCTAATAAAAATAATACACGTATTTCAAATATTAAAAACATAATAGAAATTACCGATTTAAAATTATGAAAAACATAATAGAAATTCAAGAATTAAAATTATTGAAAACATAATAGAAATTCAATTTACATTATGTATTGAGGTTGCCTATTCTGCAGTAATGCATTTACTATACGATTTCAGGTACTTTCATTAGATTAGTATAGGCAACCTCAATACATAATGGAAATTGAATTTCTATTATGTTTTTCATAATTTTAATTCATGAATTTTTATTATGTATTTCATAATTTTAAATCGGCAATTTATATTATGTTTTTCATAATGGAAATTCCTGTATTATTATCATGAAAAACATAATTTCAATTCATTAACAGAATAATTAGGAAATAAACATTTTTGAAAGAAGAGATATTTTTGTTTTTGTTTTTAAAACGATGTTATTAAATACCAAAACGGCACGCCATAGTTTTCTTACAATTTCAGTTAGTTTCTTCATAATATTGTTTAAATTACCACTTTAATAAATATATATTTGACAGGCTACAAATTTTTATGAAAACAATTAAATTAAATGACATAGAAGCTCTAGCGTAATGTGTGACATGGTTGCCAGCTGTAAACGATTACGTGAGAATCATGATATTTTTAAAATATTAATTAATTATTGCATTCGAATTTCATCTTAGAAAGTATCGGATGGGAGGGATGAATGCATTGTAATGCACATCAATTTATTCAAGAAGAGGAAAAAAATATAATAATTGGATTCACCCTTCCCCTTCTAGAATAACTTAATGTGGATTACATATAATTGGAGGCATTTGCCTTCCCCTCAAGATATTCAAGAAGGGGAAGGGAATACAATAATTGGAGTCACCCTTCCCCTTCTTTCATGTTTCAGTTTATTTCTTAATTTTTTGTTATATTTTAAATCAATGTTATGGCAGCACTGCCGTGCCAGTCTTCTAAAAGTTCTCGATGTAGCACGTCTTAACTATTAACATGTGAATTTGTGAATTTTATTACCTATGTTTCTTTTGGTAATCTCTTTAGCGGCGATGTAGATATATAGCAGTGAGCTCTGTTTGAGCAACGCTGACATTACAGCCCATCGCCCATTTGATGTTTAGATTCAGAGATCTGGAGTAAATTCCACATCCTGAGCCCATATTGGTTCTAGAGCCATCCGTGAAGATGCGGAGTGCGCCTTCTTCTAATGTGTCTTGTGTGTTATATTTAATGATTACCTTGTAGGGCCTGTGGAAGGCATATTGTGGTGAGATTGCGTCCGTATTTGCCTGCAGCAGTGGGACCTCATTGAGTGCCTCACGCCATAGGTTACGTCTCAGTCTACCAGATCCTACGTCAGGTTGTATAGCGGTAGAGCGTAAGCGTGTCATGGTCATCAAAATAACCTTCCTGATGTGTATGTCAAGGAGAGTGAGACCAAGGATCACCTCCATCGCTCTGGTTGGTGCGGTTCTCATGCCTCCTGTTGTATTGAGGCATGCTGTTCTCTGAATTTGATCCAGTTTACGGACGACTGTCAGCTGGTTCGCTTTAACTCCCCAGGCACTCGCGCCGTACGTTAGCATAGGTCTGATGATGGCAGTGTAGATCCAGGGCAGTAACCCTGGGTGACATTCCCCAGGTACGGCCGATGGTTCTGCGACACTGTTCATAAGAGATGTATGCTTTTTTTACTCTGTTTTCTAGATGAGAGTTCCATGTTAACTTACTGTCAAATGTGACACCTAGATATTTCTCCTCTGATGAGAACTTAAGTTCGGTATTTAGGAGCTTTGGCACTTGATGTTTTGCAAGCTTCCTTTTTTTCGTGAAGAGTACAATTTCTGTCTTCTTTGGATTTATTGACAGAGAATGGTCTTTACACCATTGTTCTATGATGTTGAGGGCCTCTTGCATTAGAGCACAGCGTATCTCCTCAAATCTTCCTGTTAGCAGAATGACTAGATCATCTGCATAAGCTATTGTGTAGAGGTTGCCATCATGGAGGCGGCTGACTAAGGAGTCTAAGACCATGTTCCACAGTAGTGGTGAAAGTACCCCTCCCTGTGGACACCCTTTTACAACCAAGCCATCGATGGTGACATCGTCTACACTGATTTTTATTATATATATATATATATATATTATTATGTTATATATCCAGCCATTTATTTATATTTACAGCAGTTAGCAGTTAAAATTTAAGTGATACCGGCAAGTACGCTCAGGTTGTTGTTCCATTCCACCAGTGTTATCAAGTGGAAGTTCAGCAGTTTATCACCCTAACCTAACCTAACCTGTAAGTTCGTTTTATTCTATGGTTTTAAATGAAACTAACTGTTTTTAAATGACTCCACAATATTTTTGTAAAAATCTGTAAATTGCAAGTAAATTGACAATTGTTTCGATA
>CAJUYI010006113.1:0-14325 GCA_910591695.1 Galerucella pusilla
AATTTGTCAAATTGTTCAATTTTACAGGGTAATACCTGCTGGTATAGCCGTAATCGAAAAATAATATACGTTACATAAACCCTCTAATACTTTTTTCATAACTATAACCATATTGTTGATTTTGAAAAAAATTCAGTTAATATTTGTAATTGATGTGAATATATTTTGTATTGTTAGATTTCTTTAATTATAAAATAGAAATACCACAAAAACAATTCACCTCGAGTATAGGGAATACTCGACCGAATTTGAAGTCCTAACTATTAGTCCGAAAGTTGTCGTGAAATGGAAAAGATTTCCACCAGAGATTTGACTTATTTAAACGAAAGTATATGTGGTATAGACTACTTTCCTAGATTTGTGAGAAGACTCCGCTCGAGCTTGCAATGCAGCTTGCAAGCATAGCTTGGAGCACGTGAAATGCAATAGTTTTGCGTCCATAACTTTTTTAGATTTGATTTTACAAAAAAATTGTGGGCATCAAAATTGTAGGGAATTTTATACCCTATAATATGACGTAATGCAATACTTGAAAAAATATTCATTTATCCCTTAATGTTTGAAAAATCATTTGCAAAATGGAATTTACAAGATATTACACTTTATCGCACTAATGAATTACGCTGTATATAATCGGTCATATAAGTAAATATCACACCCTGTACATTATCACGTTTGTTTAGCACTTACGTAACGACTGTATAAACACCAGATCGATATAGACTACAAGTCTACAATGTTTACTTGATGTACGTGTAAGCTCGATTTTCAAATTTTACGATTTGGTTTATGAAAAAACTATTTTTAGTAAAATTGCGTACATCTATAAAAAAAACAATGTTTGTAACTGTTAATGTAGCACAGTTCAATACACATCTGCTGTATGTAACTTAACTGTTTAAAAAAAGAAAAATAATCTTATCTTTCGCTAACCCGATATTATATCGTTTAAATAACCTTGACGAATTCAAACCGTTAATTATTTTTCAAAGTCAATAAGTTTTATTAATCTTAACAAATTGTTTATTTATGCTGGTTCCATATCGTAAACAATCGGCATGATGACAGTCACTATAAGAATAACTGAAATGGTCGTTTGGAATAATTGTATAGATTAAAAACATTCTAAAGAAATCACTTATTTTTACATTGTTACACAGTGTTTACAGATGTGTGATGTCATAGAGACGCCATTATTATTCTAGCGTTTTGGTGGGAAATTTAAATGTAAATCGTAAATTCCTTTAAAACGTTAATTTTTTCAAGATACAACATTTTTTTGGATGGAGCTTATGCCTATTGAAGTTAAGATAATGTTTTTAGCAACAATATAAATGTAAAAAAATGTTTTCGCCATAAAATTCAGGTATTTTCAAGACTTTATGTTTGTAGTTAAAGCAAATTTCAATTGAGGTTTTCTTGAAGGGTGTTCTTGTAATTCTTTTTTCTCTTATTTTTTTGGGAATCAAACCACAATAATGTTTTTTATTTTTTATTTCGAAAGGTCACATTATTGGGGTTTGATTCCAAAAAAAAATTAGAGAAAAAAGAATAAGTAATGCCACAAGGAACTTACAGAAGATGTGTTTTAGTAAATTCTGCTTTATCAAGGATCCTAATTTTTTTGTACTACATGTAATTTTTGGTGATATCCCCAACGCCTATGGAGTTAGTTCGGTGCTGACATTAAAAAATCGATGTATTTTTCGAAAAATCTTATACATATATTCGGATGTATAGTACATCAAATCATAATTTTGAGTTAAGGTTTTGTATTTTTTAATTCTCTTTGAAGTGTCTGCAAACAAAACATGTATGTATGTATGTAGTAGTTCCTTTAGTCCTATTTCCCGGAGGAATTTTAGGATGTCTGCAGGCTTCAACTTAGGCAAATGTTCCTCTTCTATCCAGTAATCTCCCAGGTGCTGTGCTCTAGGATTCTGAAGTGCTGTGCAGTTGGAAAGTATGTGGATGGAGGTCTCTTCTTCCATTCTACAAAATCTGCATTCTTCTTCCTCCACTATTTGGAGCTTTTTCTGGTGTCCATTCAGGCGGTAATGTCCCGTTAGGATCCCTGTTTAAACTCTTAGCGCAGTTTTACTTTGACTTATGCATTCTTTTGATCTCAACAGGTTGTAGTCACCCAGAAGAGTCTTTGATTGTATAAGCCCTACTAGATCTTTCCAATGGTCAGATCTTCTCTTTTTTTCGGCTTTATTTATTTCTTCCAATATTACATTGGGGCTGATTCCGCAAAAGGGTTCAGGCCCCCAGGAAGGTATTTCAGTCCCCCTCTTTGCTAGTTCATCTGCTATTTCATTTCCTTCTATTCCAGTGTGTCCTGGAATCCATAGTAAGGTGACTATGTTGTTCTCGCCTAGTTCATTGAGTTTGTCTAGGCATTCCCACACCATTTTGGAACTGATTACGCAAGAGCTCAGTGCCTTAATGGCTGCTCGACTATCCGACATTATGATAATACTTTGTCTTCTGTAACCTTTATCAATATTGAACTGGGCGCACTTTCTTATGGCGTGGATTTCCGCTTGAAAGATACTTGGGGTTTTTCCCAAGCTTTCAGAGTGTTTGGTTCCTGGCCCGAACACTCCTATCCCAGTTCCTTCTATTGCTTTTGAGCCGTCTCTGTACCATTGAATGGCATTCTTTCCAAGTCGGGTGATGGTATTTGGATCTCATTCCTTCTTGTTGCTCATTTACGTAACGAATTTCTTTGAAAAGTTATACTTTTTCATCATACCGTCTTGTGGCATGTCCCAGGTTGTCTGATTTCAAAGAAGTAAGGAGGTGGTTTTTTTTTTAATGATTCCCTCTCTACTTAGTCTGTATCTTGTTCTCTCTGCAACACATTCCACCACCATATGTAAAGGGGTGAGGTTGAGAATCACTTCCATGGCTGCCGTTGGGCATGTTCTCATTGCTCCTGTAATGCATATACAGGCTAGTCTTTGAATTTTGGAGAGGTTTTCAAACAAAACATACTTGTGCCCTTGTTTCTTTCAACCCCCTGGAAAGGAAAATTAATATTATGCTGTTTTTTTTAATAAACATCGCAGAATAATATTTATTCTAACGCTTTTTAAGTTTTGAAAAATACTTTTCAAAAACAGTGGCCGTTCAAGAGAGAAGGAACAACTTGGTTTGCAGATGGAGGCGAAGATGTCGCTATTGTCACGACCTTTACACTTCCGTTACTGGAAGACATGTATTGATTGTGATTTTGGTGTCTTCTTCAGTCCAGGATTGAGCATTTAGAGCTCTCGGACGGAGAACATATACTTTGTACTGATGAGGCGGAAATACGCCGAAACCGGACTACAAGTTGATGTCCCTTCTAATTGCAAACCAGAATGGTTGGTGTTAAATATCTCGTGTATATACCGACTTTGAAGAGTAATTCAATAGCTGTCGGCGCCTATAGCCCGGGAAGTAGTTGTTGCTACTTAGTTGAACGGTCACTACTCTATCGCATGAATTTAATTTTCTTTGTTTTTTTTTTCTATAAATTCTTTTACCCGTGAATTTTTTTTACCTTCCACTTTCAGCCAGGTATAAATTATTTTACCTATTTATTATTTTTCTGTATTGACGGTTATGCATCTATGGCCGTGGATACGACAGAACGCGCATGAGTCAATGTACATGAATATTTCTATGATTGTGTTGGTGATGTTTAAGCTTTCATGAGCAAGCATGGCGGCTCGTAGTTAATTTTATAGGGGGTCATAGCTGATGAACAAAATCTTAAAATACGAAACGCTACTGACTAGCCCCCGAGGGCCTATCCACCGTAGACGGGAATTTTTCGAAAAACCACGCCCAATTTCTGCTCTGAAGTTGTCAAGATCGTTAAAAAAAGCAAAATTTGTTTCCAAAGCCCCAGAAAAAATTTTTTAGGGTTTCTTGGACTACTATGGTGACAGCTCAAAACTTCACTGACAATGCAAGTTTTAATGTCGATTAATAATAATTCTCGGCGTACCCAAATCTAGTAACTTTTTTGTAATAGTGAATACATGCAGTATTTCTCCTACTAAAGTTAATTGAATATTAAAACCACTGACTAAGGATAGATGTTTCAAATGAATTCCATTAAATTTTTGTTTTTTGGCAGAGGGACTTTGTCAATTTAGCCAGTAATCAATATCTTAAGCGACTGTTACCAAAAAAAGCAATCAAAATTTTATAAATTCATTTCCAAACAGTATCACACAACCGCTCTTGCAATTAAAGAAAAATGAGGAGGTCAGTTGCGCTTCAAAATGAAAAATAACGAGTATATGAACATTTTCGAGTCAAAACCTATTTACGTAACATATCCCGTTTCTGCTGCTAATAAATTATAACGCTTGGTTGAATTTTTGATGATGCAAAAAATTTGTTTTTAATGCAATGGTACACAAACTTTCATTTCATGCGATACTATCAAAATCGAACAATTTCATACAGTTGATTAACAATAGGCGAAGCAGATTTTCGATCGAAACAAAAATGAAAATATTTACGTGTTGTTTTGTGTTTATTTCAAGTATATCATTAAATTTCATAAAAAATACTCGATTGCATTAATAAAAGGTTCTTTTCAGTAACGATTTTTCATTTTTCCTACTCCACAATGAATCACCCTTTTATAAATACAATTAGAACGGAAAAATATACCCAGTTCAATTGTCTTCAAATTGTTTCACAAAATCAACATTAAAGCCATAAAATGATAGAATCAAAAAGAAAACAAAACTCTGCCCACCAACGTATAGTTTGGCAAGTTTATCTGAAACTAAGATGCGAGGAAACATGGCGGTATCTGTCATAAACGTACAAATGGCGTACGGTACCTAATTTACCAAGTAAAACTGAAAAAACAAACGTCACTGACAATACCAACGCGACCGGATAAATCAATATCAGTCAATTGAGGAAGTGAGAGGAAAGAATACGCGCACGCGCTTGCCAAAAGTAAGTCAGCTGGTTAGGCATTTCGATAAAAATCACCAATTATGTAATTCGGAGGGTGTGGTAATTATGGTTTTCGTACAACGCTGCCAGAGCTTGAAGAAGCCCATAACGAATTTGAAAAAGTGTTCATCTTTTAATATTTATAAATAGAAAAAATCCAAAGGAACAAACACATTAAAGAATTAACGTTCAATCATATTGTTAATAATAAAAAGTCTTTTTTCTAATTATTATCACTACATACTTAGCACTTTAGTTTTTTCATAGTTAGACGTGGCAATATCGAATGTTTTCGACTGCATTCCTTTCACGGCTTCCGATAAACTTGCCAAAGTATACACATTCGATATAGGTATTTTCCACATTAAAGGATTCATCACGGAACCACAAAAATGAATGAAGTCATCGGATAATTGATACTTTTGAACAACCTCGAATGTTTACGTTAATTGACAAATGTTTGTTCTGTTTATGTACCAAGGATTCAATGTGAAAATAAAAAAGGTTAGCTTGTGATACACTTTAAAACGATTCGACCAGACCCGCCCCCAAAGGATCCCCTACATTGAATGGGTACCATGTGAACAAACAGTCTGGTGCTCATTCACTTGCTATTTGTTTAAGGTCGTTGTCTTATTGTATTGAGCAATATTAATTCAAAAAAAATTATTATGTCATTTATGAAGTGTGAGTTTAGTCCTCCGTCAATTTTTAAATGTCCAACTATGGGAAAACTTAATCTTTTCAGCGTTTTTTACGATTGGGAGCCCTTAGAATTTTGGAGCCAGCGGCAAAGTAGCCTATTTCTCCTTCCTTTGGTGGCGTCCTTGGATACTACTGAGAATATTTTGATTAATCGTAGAAATTATAGTAATTATAGTAATATAGTGTATAGAATGGTGTTTGGCTGTGAAGCGTGGAAAAAAGAATGCGAAATTGGTGTTTACAATACATTGTTTCACAGGTAGACAAGTTTTGAGCTGCATATTGGCTTCAAAGGAAAGGATTTAGTGAGTGAAGGCACATGTTAACAACGTCAGTTTGACGCTAGGTAATAATAATGGATCGCGTAGGAACAATTTATTCACATGAAATATCCGAAAGCATCTGGGAAAATGATAGATACTTCAGATAGAGGCAACAAGCTAGCTCGGAGCCCGTCAGCATGTAAAAGGGAGATAGAAGGTAGGAGGTTAATGCTGTGTTTCTCTAATAGCGTGTGTGCATTAGACACACAGACAAAGACAGAAAAACTTGTGATCGTTTGTCTCTTTATCTCTCACTGAAGTTCAGACGGACATACTCACTTAAACAGCGCCCTATGGCTTGTGTCCTCTATATGTAGTATCTCTATGAAGAAAATACAAAAAGAATCATAGCACACTTTTGGGAACACATTACTTCCCTTTGTGATAAGCGGAAGTACAATTTAGGGATTCAACCTACAGATGAGTATCGAGCAAATATTCTCAAAGTTTGGGCATACAAAATGCGGAAAATGGATGGCCAACTGCTTTGGGGAAGAGTGGAGTTGGTGAAGAACAGTTGATAAAAATGACTAGTCAATTAATCTTTACTTACGACTCAATAGAGATCATAAGCAAATAAAAAAGGAAATGGGAGATCAAAAATCCATGGAAAGATTAAGTCCAATAGTCTGTAGGAACAGTATCGCTTCCAAGAAGCCAAAGGAACGTCGAGTACAAATAGAAACTTCAATTACCATTTCCTATAATAACTGCGTTTCCAATTGTAATAATTTGTATTGTTTAAAATAGTATTATTTATATTATTGAACATACGTTTTTATTCAGAAAATAGTCATCAAAATATACATTGTGCATGTAAAGTCGCTAGAAAATCATTAATTCAAGTTGTTTGTCCTAAAAACAGCAGTAAAGCACCAAAAAGTGATTAACCCGATTCATTCATGATTCTCAGAAATTTTAAATACACTCAATATACTTTTGTTGTTCAATAATATTATCATTATTTTGTGCTGAAGGAGTATTATCTTTTTCTAGTAAAGAATCGCATCAAATTTTTGACAATGCAAGCAATAAGAATTTTTAATAGGCTTAGACTACAGCTTTTGAATATAAACTCATTTTTAATAATATAAACAAGCCTTTTATAAACCAATTACGTATTTTATCAGATTTTGTGTAAATACCCGTTGGAAAATAATTTAATCCAAACGCCAAATTCCGAATTTAATCCTTTATAAATTCCAGCGAAAGATAGGGAACAGATTTAATTCGACAGTCGCTTTCTACGACTGCGGGGTATATTATCGAATATTTGCGTAAGCAAAACTTCCGAGTTCGAGTCAGTATAAAATAATTTGAAACTACTTAGGAACAAAAGGGGAGAGAGGTATTGAATAATGAAGCCACAAAATATAGGTAAACCACCGGAAGCTCTACAAGGTTTTCCTTGGTGTTCGCCTGACATTCTGCGAAACATTCTACACCTATATTTTTGTGACTACCTCAAAAGGGACGGTCTAATTGCTTTTGTGCTATTACGATAATTATATTATTCTAACACAAAATGTTTGATTTACATGAGAACAATTTACAATTGGTAGAAGTATGATGAATTTCGTTTATCACAAGAATTAGTATAAAAATTAATACCTCACCCAAACAAAGTTTTTAGAATTGAGCTTTATTCGGAGAAAAATATTTTTTTATTTAAACTTTCAATATTTATTTCAGAGAAATCATTTGAAATTGGTGTTGATTGAATCCTTTTGTTCAAATACTATCCAAGAGCAACGAAAAAACCATTTACCGGGTTTCTTACCTTGAGGCGCAGTTTACACAAAGGGAGTCGCAGTTTCTACCCTCTATTGGAAGTGTACTTCCTGCAAGATGATGACATATCGATTTTTTATTAAAAAAGTTATCATACGACAATAGCAAATTTCTCGTTTTATTTATTGCAGTTTCAGGTTTCATTTAATACTAACTTTTACTAGAAAAAAATACATACTATTGATCTAAGTTATACGGAGTGTTCCAGGATTTCGTGGATGCCCGATTTCGCCAACCTAACTAAGTAATTCCTAAGCAAGAAAGACTTCACCAACTTACAAAAATGTGAGAAATACCCAACTAAACATTGGATTTGGATCTATGTTTGCGTATAATTGGTATCACTGCTTAATTTGAACCGAATAGGTGGAGATCTTAACGTAACAAATAGTGATAGAAGGAGATGACGAGAGAAGAATAATAGCTCAAAATTTTACAAATATTTTCCTAGTTCCACGCTACGTTCAATCTTTTAATTTTTTTCGTACAAAAACTGATTGTCAGTAAACGTGAAGTTTAATTCATATCTGTGAGGATAGTAAGAAAATTGATTAGTACTGCCAATTTTATAAAGGAAAAAAAAGGGACAGTGATTTTATTTGATAAAAAAACGAAGTATGTAGGAGTACATTTTTATGGAAGGCGTTCACAGCACATCAATCTTCAGAGACTAAACAGAAATCTACCATTACCTTCAGTAGATGCAGAGAAATGGGCAGAAAAAACTAAGGTCTCAACATAAAAATTATTCAATAAATGTTCCGCTTCACCCTATAGTTTAAGCTCCTTCCACACATGCGTCATAGTTAGCGCCAGAAAATAATATTCAATATACCCAATTACTAGCTTGTTCTCCCATTTTCTGATATATAATAATTGACCGTGAACAACACAGACCTGGAGAGAGCTGTCAGTGGGACATTAGAAAAAGACGTAAGACACATTGCCAATACCAAAGATACGTCTGCATCCTATTTTGAATGATTTAATTTCTCCCGATTGATAGGTCGCGCTTACCCGTAGTCTAAACGTCAACTAATCAAATTTTTCAAGTCAAAGATTAGGGTTAACGTTTGTAATACACTTAAACGGTTCATTATTGTGATATTTTGATAAGGATTAATCACAGACCTGCCTTTTTTCCATTTCTTCCAAAGTAATGTGTTAGAAGGATATTAACAATCGATTAGGCGCATCATGAAGGGTATTATATGAACTCTACCTCTTCAAGGATGTTATATTTCTTAGAATGTGGATACAATTCATATGTATATATTCTATGTATTTATTTTGGGTGACATTCACTGAGACCTAAAAGATCTATTGTGCCCCCTTACTTCTACTTAGTTTCTGATGAGAGTCTCAGAAACTAGTAGTTCCTTTAGTCCTATTTCCCGGAGGAATTTTAGGATGTCTCCAGGCTTCAACTTAGGTAAATGTTCCTCTCCTATCCAGTAATCTCCCAGGTGCTGTGCTCTAGGATTCTGAAGTGAGGTGCAGTTGGAAAGTATGTGGATGGAGGTGTCTTCTTCCATGCCACAAAATCTGCATTCTTATGTATTCCTATGTAACTAAGAACTTTTTTTTTCGAAAATTAGCCTCAAAATATAATATTTTACGACAAAAACATGTTAAAACACGCTAAAATTTGTTATCGATCTGTCCGTCATGATAAATTATTTATTTTTATTGTGTACTACCAAACTTTTTCTGCTCCCACCAACGAACATTTGGAAACATAATTCATCGCATTCATATTTTATGCGGCCATTTTGGGTCGGAATCCAACCACAATGAACATAATAATAGATGACTGTTAGTGTGCTAATTTGCGAACTAGTGCACTCCGCGGACGTTTTCCGAAAAATTAAATTGAATAAACGGCTTAGTAAAGGCGCCCACCGCCTCTTGGGGGCACTTATTTCAACCGAAGCGTCCCTACCTTCCACCACCATGGCGATTTCAAATGTTCGGTCATGCCGTAGTAATTTGCAAGCATAACGCTATAATGTAGATCTGCGAACATTTCTTATGTCTAAGTGACGACAATTTATTATTATATGTTGTAACCAACTATACGGAGCGGATATTAAGTCTCACCCCCTCTAGGAATTTCCATTAGGTATATATAAGATAAAGATGCAAAATTCTTGAGCCTATCAATTGTTATTTATTTCGAGGTCTTTTATAACATACCATAAATTGTATCCCCTACAATTGCTAACAATACAAAGTTATTTTTGTCATGAATATGAAAGTCCTTGTTTTGTTAATATTGACATTCGACGGCTACGTTCTGCAAGCGCCAAACGTGATGGCGTGCCCGCCCCCATGCGCGCGAACTTATTTTTAATGTTACCTCCCACTACAGCTCTTGCAAGACATGTAAATGCTCTGTACAGAGGCGTATCATTAGTTGTCCTTCAATTCTGTTTGCGTTTGGCATTGTCTTGATAATTTTTGTGGTATAGGTATGATCATTGTCTAATATAAAGACAGTTATTCTCGTCAAATTGCTAGGAATCAGTTTCTCATGAAACAACCCAAATTTACCCGAGAAAATACAAACCACTTGTGCAATTATAAGTGACAAATATTTCGTTTCGTACATGTGCGATCAAATTCGAATGACACAAATACAATGACTCCTTCGAAAAAAGTTTCGTACGCCTATGTTTTAAGAATTATTACAAATAAATAAACTCGCTTTGAGAATTTCATCGTACGTCTATGGTAGATGAAAATTTTTGTATATGATTTAACCCAAAAAAATGATAGGGAAAATCTCCATATCGGTACCGTGGTAGTACCATATAAGGTATTGAATCATTTGTACGAATTATTCGTTCAATTATTCGATATCGTTTCAAACTGAAAGTATCTTATGGTATATTCATCAATTGAGAACAATATGTTATGGTACGCCCCTGGGATGACAATCTTCACACAAGTGCAAGCAATAAGTTGTCAAACTTTTATATTATTGAAATTTTTTTTGACAAACTTCGCTAACATACCGAAGAGTACTAGTTGAATCTTATCACTGAATGTAGATTGTCGGTATATTTTATTCAAATAGATAATTTATTTCAAATATTTGTTTCAAGTTAATGAAATATCGAATTCCTATTTCCCCGTTTAACATTATGTGCCAACTGAAAATTTACTTTCAAAATTTGAAAAACTCTCCTACACAATTATTGATGATGTTCGTAATTTTCACCACAAGCTACATTAAAGAGCAGATATAGACCCATTCCAATTATGAGTATATCGGGTGGCGTTTATTCATTAATAACAAAATGTCGTAGAATCCAAGATGGCTGGCGCTTTCAACGGCACAGGACTGGTATACCGATGACATTTAAAAATGATATGAGCCACTTCAGTGACATGATGGAAGCAGATAGTAGTGACTAGATGGACGGATGGACGTGACGACGCACCGGCTGACATCGTCGCGATTTTCCTCCCCCGCTTTCACAAATCTAATTATTTTCAGTTTTCGAGGGACGATTACTCAAAACGAGTCATACCGTATATACTCTAGTCGATTTATCTTTCGAAGTGGCGACAAAAAATATTAAACGCAAGAGGAATTTTTATTGGTATATCCTGCTTTAACAAGACGCTTTTAATTGAAAATACATAAAGCTAAATCTACCTATAAGCCGGTTAAATTAGACCAATAAAGAATAGTAAAGGTACATAAATTCCCAGCAAGCTGAAAGTGCGTGTAATTGTTTAAAACATACCTAAAAATAACACCTGAAAGTTCCTCATCATTCCGGCGCTTGGAAAAAAATCTATTCGAGGTCAAAGGTCAAAAATCTCGAAAGAAATGGTTTTTCGCATTTTTCAGCAAAACGGTAAGTCTAATCATAAAATTGTCTTGAACAAAAGTTGTAGAACATAAAATTCTCTATAACAAATGTATCAATACTTTTTTTTCTTCAAGCCATCGTTTCTGAGATATAAAATATTATGTATGTATAAGTACGCCACGTAGAGACATCTCTGAAGCTGTAAAAGATCTATTGTGCCCCTTCACTTCTACTTAGTTTCTGAGGAGAGTCTCAGAAACTAGTAGCTCCTTTAGATATTTTAGGATATCTGCAGGCTTTAACTTAGGTGAATCTTCCTCTTCTATCCAGTAATCTCCCAGGTGTTGTGCTCTAGGATTCAGAAGTGCTGTGCAGTGAATGGAGGTTTCTTCTTCCATGTCAGCGTTAAAAGAACTAAAAATAAGAAACAGGTGCAATTAGCTTGTCTTCCTCCGACCTCAGTCGCTGCTCATCAACATCTTTTCCGGGTATATTACCAAGTTCAAGTGTGGCTTGGTCGAGGGGGTAACAACTGGTGGCAATACATGTACAAATTGGGATGCATTACGACGCATTACCGTGGCATTACGTTACATTACCAGCATTACCGGCATTAAGTGGCATTATTTTAGCATTACGCGGCATTATCTTAGCATTACGCGGGATTACGCGGCATTATACTGGTATTACATGGCATTACGTAAGAATTACGCTGCATTATGCTTGCATTCCATATAATTACTGTGAATTTTGTGACTGAGTTGCAGTGTTTGTTTAGAAGTCATCAGAATTTGAACTCGAGGTAAGTGAAATAAAATCCTGTATAACTAGATATTTTAATTAACCATCAAGGTATTTATATTTATACCTCGTATATCAAAATCCCTTTATATTCGCAATTTAAATTGTCATTTATGTTATTGTAATACTCTATGCCGACCAAATATTTTTCAGGGAAAAAATATAAAATAATTTATTGAATTAAGCCTCTAATAATGTAGTTTCTGCAACTATCACTATTACAAATTGAACCCCAAGTCACGACGAAAGGCGAGAGTATCTAATTATTATTATATTATAAGTACTAAGATGTAACTGAACGGATAAGTTCTCGGCGATAATTCAACTTTCCATTTTCCATCACGGATTACTTACGCCTGATTTCGACTCAAAGTTCGACTCCAAAGCAAACGCCACCTGACAATATTCCGGATCACGCGACAGTCTGACCAATCCTCGGACTGTTGTTATGACAACAACGAAGGAGCGTGTTTGTCTCTTAAAATCACCCGCAAACGAATTCTTTCTGCGTACTTAGAATTTAGTTAGTAAATAGTTATCCAATTTGTCAATAAGTCGATTATTTTGTGGTGCTGAATGTTAAAAGGTATGAAAAAGTTACAACCATTTACAATCTATCCAGTATCTATAAAGTCAATGTTAATTTTACCTATATCTCGGATAAAAGTTTTTATCTGTACACAAGTACAGTTGTAAAAAAAAACTTAATAAACATTTTGTGACTTGAAAAAACTGTTTTTCCAAATGATTGAAGAGCTTTTGTTTTCTTATTTTTCATTTAATTTTGGAGTTTAAAGAGATAAAGCTATTCACGAATTAAAAGTAGTGGCAAATTCTATTTTTATGTCAAATTCTTTGTGAGGTCGCGTTGTTACGTTATCTATTCATAATCTGTTTATGATTTCTGTCCATATTCTAAAATTTAATGTTAACAAAACAATCTAAACATTATCATAAAATACTGTGGTAAAATTGGCAAAAAACGTTTAAAATACGGAAAAAAAACAAATTTGGTCAGCCGAGGGTCAGCTGATGCACAATGAACCAAGTTTACGTTATTCACAAAAAAACATTTAATCCTTTTTACTTCAGCTTGACTTGACTTAGTTTTTCTTGCTAATGTTAGTATTTTCTAATTTTTTGTACTAAGTATACACTTATTTGATAGTCTTCATCTTTCAGAATGTCTTCATCAACAGACAAAGAGTTACGGGTAAAAGAATCCAATAAAGAATCAATTTGTTCAATTGATGCCTGTATTCGGAAAGTTACACTCGAGGTTAATCTACATGATTTTCAGTTGCCAGACTATGTCAAAAAACTAATGATGTACACTGGTTACGACAACATCTTTTCTGTTTCAAAAATCACTGATGATCATATTGAAAAAATGAATGCATTCGTAAGAAATGAGCTTTTCGAACTTCTGGAAGAAGATGAGAGAGTACCTATGTATGGTATATATTCCAAGAAACCGACTGCTTTTAAAATTGCACAGGGGCATGTTGAATTGATAAAGGTATTTGCCGATTGTTGCATGAAATACCTGAAAAAAACACAGAAAGATAGTCCGGAAAATATACCAACAAAAAGATGTAAGACCAAACAAAAAAAGAGCGACACTCAGAAAAGAAGTTTCCCTGAAAACGAACCTGAAACAATTGAAAATATTAAACAAAATACCGATGTTGAAATATCTCATAATGATAGTTCCGAGAACTCTGAAAAAGCTTATGGAGATGAAAATGCTAATGAAGCAGCCGAAAAACACTGTCGAAATATTGTCACGTCATACATTACAAATTTTTGTCGAAACTTGCCGGAACCAACAAGAAGCTCACTGCTGTCTAAATTAAAAACTATCGAGGTAAACGTTAAAAACAAATTTGTTACGGTTAAATGTATAA
>CAJUYI010006114.1:0-14324 GCA_910591695.1 Galerucella pusilla
TTTTCAGGATTGAGATGTGAAGTTCAATAGTTCCACAAGAGATGGCAGAACAGTTAAAATTATAAAAATAATATAATAATACTGGGTGTCTCATTATATTCTGACTGTTTTCAAGAGCTTATATCTTCGAAACGGTTCTAGATAATAAGATGCGGTTTCCACAGTTAGGTTTAAAATTACCGTGAGTTTTGGTGTGACACATTTATATAAATGGCGTACTTCCGGTTCACCCGCTAGATATGTGGCGTATTTTCAGAATACAGTAGATGTAATTTTTCAAATGGGACACCCGGGTCCGCATCAGTGGGCATACACGATGTTCGTTACTGTTCTCGGGTGTTTACTGGTGTGGAGGGGGTGAAGAACCAACCCGGCGCGTCTCCAGGTGGCGGATAGGAGGGCCTCTGACGATGATCTATGTGAGGAAGAGGTTGCGGGGAAGTGGGGGCTCGTTGAGCATAAAACCTCAACTGGCAGCCCTCAACCCTGCCGCGGACCAATTTCACCTATCCCAGCTGTAGTATCGTGGCTAAGGGACTGCACATAGGGTTTACGATGCCAGGCGAATGTTCTAGGTTACCTCGAAATCACCTGTTATACCAACGTTCCCTGGTCTGTGGTCATGTCTCGCGGACCGGAGGGATGGGGGGGTCTTGACTTGACTGTCTGGACCAAGAGGAGACAACCTTGTCAAAAATCCTGAATCCTTCGGTGGGATGACCGGGCCTATAGGATGCGTGGCCGAACAGAAGATCGGCATCTACTGGTCATCACCTTGGGGAACTGGGCGAAGCCCCATTGTAGGTAGCCTTACCTCCGCATGCGGGGCTCTGCGGAGGTGGACCAAGATTTCCCTTGCTACTCGTGGGATCTATATGGACTCACCAAATAATAAAGAAGAGGGGAGGGCTCAGGAGGAAGGGACCTCTGGGGAGACTCTTGAGATGGGCGACCTATATAGGGCCCTTACGAAAGAGGCTCCTGAGAGGTGCCCTGAATCCGGGTCCCCCAAACAAGATGAAGACGATCAGATGATGGGAGCGGTGAGGGCTCAGGCTATGCCGGGAACAACTGCCCCATCACCTGAAAGACCGAAAAGGCACCGCAAGTCTATTTGCGGTGCCGAGAAAAGAAGAAGAAGGGCTGCAAGGGCGACAGAAGGGATACCGAAAGGTGGCCCAACTGGCCCTTGTAAAGAGGTGACATCAGCACCACCAAGCCGGGACACGCATGACAATGCTGGTCCCAGCGGGGTTAAGCTTGATGTCACCAAAGGGGGAGCCAAGAGGCCTCGGGTGCATAACACGCCACCAGAGGCCAGGCAGGCTTCCAAGAAGGTATGCACGGTCCCCGGTGAGCGGAAGTCGTACGGAGAAGCTGCAAGCAGCGACCTCAAGGTGGCCATCATCCGCGATGGCTACCCAGACAATCTGCTCACCAGGGAGCAGTATGCGCATATCCTCGCGCAATTGCATGAGGATATGTACAAGACTGGCGCCTCATTTGTGCCAAGTTTTGAGGGACACTCGTTTGCTCGGGGAGCCGTTATGGTGACCTGTGCGGATGGGGGCTCTCTGGCTTGGCTCAAAGTGGCTGCTAGTAGAATCAAGAAGGAGGGACTGGCGCTCAAAATCATTGAGCAGTCGGCCCTTGAACAACTCAAAAAGGCAATGTTATGGGTGCCAGCGCCGATCGAGTCTCCTCCCCAAGAGGTCCTCAGAAGGATCAGGATTGGTAATCCGACCCTGAGGACTGAAGGGTGGGTGATTCGGGCCTCCCGATGGGATGCTGCCTCTTTGAGGCAGAACATTGTATTGGGGCTCGATCCTCGATCGGTGGGGGCACTCAACCTTACGAAGGGGGAAATCCGGTATGGGCTCGGGAAGGTTAAAATTACCTTCTCGGGAACTACGGAGACTACCCCGGAGTAATTTAACAATGGGTAAGGAGGTACCTCTATAGATTTTCGATGTCTGTTGAAGGGGCCTTGAAATTTACACAGATTAACTTGCAGCATTGCCGTGCCGCTGCGGCAGTATTCGCGCAGAGGATGGCAAAGCTGCAGACAGGCATATGCCTCATACAAGAACCATGGGTGTATAAAGGTCATGTGCGAGGCTTAGGCACACCCGGGCGTAGCTTATTCTATGCAGTGGGTGTACCTAATCCCAGAGTTTGCATTTCTACGCACTCCAGTGTAAGTGCAATACTAATAAAGGAACTTTGTTTCAGGGATTTAGTAGCGGTGAGAGTGGACGTCCTGGGCAGGAATGGTACTAGGCATAGCTTGGTGGTATGCTCTGCTTACCTGCCTTATGACTCACCAGAACTACCACCTACTGAGGAGTTTCGCAAGGCGGTGGAATACTGCATGGTCAGGAACCTGCCACTTCTTATTGGCTGTGATGCCAATGCGCACCACACTATGTGGGGCAGCACAGGCGTCAATAGCAGGGGAGTGGCTTTGCTTGACTATCTAGGTACCACTGACTTGCAACTACTCAACCGAGGGACGAAACCAACATTCCGAAATAGGATTAGGGCTGAAGTCCTGGATGTGACGCTTGCGTCAAGTACCGTTGTAAGTATGGTGAAGGACTGGCATGTTAATGATGATCCGTCATTGTCGGATCACAGTTACATTTGTTTCAGTTACAGGGTTGCTGTTGAAGAACAATCAATCAAGTATAGGGACCCCAAGACTACCAACTGGGAACGGTATAAACTGGATCTCGCAAGGAGGCTTGGCGGTTTCCCTAGGAACTTTAGCAACAATGATGAGATCGATTGGGCCATGGCGGAGCTGGGCTCGATTATTGTCTCGTCTTATGAGGAAAACTGCGCCGAAAAAACGAGGAAGGAGGGTAAGGGCCACAAATGGTGGAACAAGTCTTTGGATTCGCTACGGCAACATACCCGGCGCCTATTTAATAGGGCTAGGAAGACAAAGTCGGATCTGGATTGGGAGCAATACCGCCAGAAACGAAATGAGTACAAGAGTGCGGTCAGGTTGGCTCGAAGAGATGCCTGGCGGGCCTTCTGTGAGGATATCGTCTCGGTACCTCAAATGTCAAGGCTGCGCCGGATCTTAACGAAATCACCGGACAGCGCTCTAGGCTGCATGGAAACCGCACCGGGTGTTTTCACCGAAACCCCGGTGGATACCTTGCAGCATCTACTGGAGACACACTTCCCAGGTTGTGAGGGAATCGAGCGGGAGTGTCCTGACATGGGATATGTAGGTATACAGCGACCATGTAAAAAGGACTATCTTCTAGCAAAAGAAATAGTCACACACGAGCGGAGTACTTGGGCGATACGGTCATTCAGACCATACAAGTCTCCGGGGAAAGACCAAATCTTCCCGGCTTTGCTTCAACAAGGCTGGGAGGCCGTTGGCACAATTCTGGTGCATATCTTTCGGGCCTGTTTGGCACGCAGGTATGTCCCTGAACAGTGGAGGCAGGTGAAAGTCGTCTTCATACCCAAGCCGGGTCGTACCACATATACGGTGGCTAAATCCTTTAGACCCATTAGCCTAACATCCTTTGTGCTGAAAACACTGGAGAGGGTGGCTGATCGATACATAAAGGAGAAGGTTGGGCTTAGATATCCTTTGCACAACAACCAACATGCTTTTAGGTGTGGCAAGTCAACTGAAAGTGCCTTACACCAACTGGTAACTCAGGTGGAGAAGGCGCTGGAAAATGGCATGATCGCCCTGGGAGCTTTCTTGGATATACAAGGGGAGTTTGACAGCACCCCTGTAGGATCCATGTGTAGGGCTGCGGCAAATCATGGAATAGAGCCAATGATCACTCACTGGCTTGGGGCCATGTTGTGCAACCGTACAGTAGAGGCCACATGGAAAGACCATGTGGCAAAAGTAATCGTCGCTAGGGGATGTCCGCAAGGGGGTGTTCTTTCGCCCACATTGTGGAACCTAGTCATTGACGAGCTAATAACCCTTTTAAACGGTGAGGGCTTTCTAACGATTGGGTATGCCGATGATATCGTATCATTGATTGAGGGTGTATCTGCATATCAGGCCGAGATATATGCTATCTTGGAATGTGCGCAGATAAACCTAGACAGAGGTTATGTGGATCGACGCATAACCATATACTCCGACAGTCAGGCAGCAATTAAAGCCCTGAGTGGGTATACCGGCAACTCAGGACTTGCTAACGAATGTCGAGAACTACTTGCTAATCTTGCAAGGCGGAACGTGGTGCGGCTAGAATGGATTCCAGCCCACTCTGGTTTTGAAGGCAACGAGATGGCGGATGCACTGGCTGCGGAAGGGGCGGCAGCTCCTTTCTGCGGCCCGGGCCCGACCCTGGGCCTAACAAAACAAAGAATACGCAAGGAGACGAAGAAGTGGCTGAGGAATCAGCACCTCGCTCATTGGAATGCTCTGCAGGGTCCTAGACAATCCAAACTTCTACTGAAGGGATGGACTGATGGACACGCCAGGGCAGCCACTGAACTACCAAGGAGTAGGCTAAGGAAGATAGCAGGACTCCTAACAGGGCACTGCTGTATGAGGAAGCACCTCTACAATCTAGGAGTAGAGGAAAGTTCCCTATGTAGGGGTTGCGGCATGACTGATGAAACGTCAGTTCATGTTCTCTTAGAGTGTCCACACTGGGCTGTATTACGCAGGCGAATCTTTGGAGTCACTGTCATGGCTCCTGGAGACACAAGCAGGCATCCACTGAAAAAGGTTGCGGCCTTTATTGAAGGGCTCGGCTTCATGGATGACTAGGTAGCAGGATTGGCACAATGGGCCCGCCAGTGGCCTCAGTGTCGGAGCCTTGGCTTGAGTTGTCCAGGACAGGGCTCGCCTGCACATTTAGTAGTAGTAGTAGTAGATGTAATTTTTTAAATTGGACACCCTGTATATCAAGCAATTTCTTGAAGGACGCATATTTTTACTTTTTATCGGTACCTTAAAGTTTAAAATCAGTGCACAGAAAGCGAAGTTAGATAACTTTAACTGGGATACTGTAATGATTCAGATATGTTATTAATAAATAATAATCAAGGATGCGTTAATATGTCACATCACAAAAATATTGCAATCATTGACAGAACGTCACATTGTGTTTGAACCAGTTAGAACAAGATGGTATTTTGAACCAAAATGTTTGCTTTCATGAATGTTTGCTTTCATGAAGACGGGGCTCCACCCCATTATTCCAACATGGCAAGAGAATCTGTTAACCAACAATTTGGAAATAATTGGATTGGTAGGACTGGTCCAATAGAATGTCCTCCAAATTCCCCAGACCTGACTGTCCCAGATTTTTTTGTATGGGGATTTGTGAAAGATATAATCAACAACCCGATGCCTGCTACTATTGAGAAATTAAAAAATAACATACGGCACGAAATATTCCTCTTGAAATGCTGACAGCAGCATTTGACAACTTGGTTCGATTCCACAAATGTATAGACCAAGAAGGAAGACACATCGAACATTTGTTTTGAAGTGCCCTGAAACATGTTTCTATTTGTTTTTTACAGTTCACTTTAGCTAATAAAGTTCCAACTTTATATCTAAATCATTACAGTATCCTAGATAAAGTTATCTAACTTCGCTTTCTGTGCACCGATTTTAAACTTTAAAGTACCATTATAAAGTATAAATATGCGTCTTTCAATAAATTGCTAAATATACAGGGTGTCCCATTTGAAAAATTACATCTACTGTATTCTGAAAATACGCCACATTTCTATCGGGTAAACCGGAAGTGCGCCATTTATATAAATGTGTCACAACAAAACTCACGGTAATTCCAAACCTAACTGTGGAAACCGCATCTTATTATCTAGAACCGTTTCGAAGATATAAGCTCTTGAAAACAGTCAGAATATAATGAGACACCCTGTATAATATACACACATTGCTATCATGCATTTTTTCATACGCATGTTCAAAATTTTAAGTGAGTTTTTTCTACGAGTTTAGATTATAATTGGAATTTGAATTATGAAAAAGATTCCAAAACACTAAGTTATGCTAAAAATCAGAGAAGTGGAAGGAAAATGAATTATTTGATATTTTTCCGAGAAGGGGAAGGGAAATTATCGGGATTAATCGAGAAGATCAAGGTTAAAAGCTGTATGTACGCATGTGCTGCTCGACTCCGCCCGATAGAGTCCGTTTCATTAGTGAACGGACCACTGAAAGATGAAATGTGCGCAAAAACAACGCCAACACCTAAACAAACTGTCAAGTGACAATCCATTTTCACATGATTTAGTGGCGACGTGCTCTTTGTTTGGGTTGTCACTTCAGTTTTTTAGCGTGTTGGCGTTGTTTTTGTGCACATTTCATCTGTCTCTGATGAAACGGACTCTACATGGAGTGCTTTCAGCATCTCGCTCTAATCATATGAGGCTAATTCAAACTAGTGATCTACAATTCGACAAGTTGCCTAGCTAATATCTGTATCCTGTATGAGCTATGTGTGATAATTCTTACAACTTATTATGAATCGACTTTATCAAACTGAACTTAGTAATCCTAGGAGCCTCATTAACGAAGGAGAAATGAAAACAAATACTTTATATTCACAGTTATAGTGTCATAAATTCAAATGGATCCTTAAAATCAAATTGCGTTTATTTACCTAAGAATACTAGGTATTTTTGTATTTCTATTTCCAGTGCACATAAGTTTCCTGGTCTTCTTAGAATCTATTCATTCTAATTTCGTATTAAAAATATCCTCAAAGAATGAAATATTAATAAATAAGCTCACATACATGTCATCCAAGATGTAATATATCACCTAAAAATAATTCCCATTCCATTTATTTCAACACATAGTTTCTAGACAACGAAAGTAAATGGAAAAGCTAGATTGGTGATCATTACGTTATGATAAGAAGCATCTTACGTAGTTCCCAAAAGAGATCAACATCCTCTCATTGACAAACTCACCCAGCGAAGTCGAGACAAACCACACGGTTGCTATAACAACCGTGAAAAATATTTTCAGCTCGGGGAAAGCGCGCGGCGCGACCGATGCCCGCGGAAAATTGGAAAATTCCCCTTTGGATAGTAGATCTGGTCTCTGTTTTCACTTTCGACCGATGTGTACACTACAGACGGTGTAGTATAGAGGAGAAGGAAGCATATGTGGTGAATGTTTTTCTTTAATAAAATTTCGCGCTGTGTGTATTTTATACGTGTAGCGCTTCAATGGATGTGGTAGACAGAAATTTGTTTAGGTAAGTCAATTATGGTTTTTAATAACTTAAATAATAAACACTATACAATAATTATAATGGTATAATTTAATTATAGGCGATAATTAACATTTTCTATACGCTATATTACAAGTAAGGTCAAAAGTGACGAGTTAAATTCGACTAATTTAAAAAGTTTAACGAATTTCGCGGTTTATTACATTTCTAAAATAAAAAGCGCACTTGCGTGCGTTTTTTAGAAAATATTTTGTATATGATAGTATACTGGGTAGGGATCTAGGGATCTAGTGAAGTGATTGTTACAGGAGCGGATCCGCGGATCACTTCGCTGTAGATAGTATACTAATATAATATACAAAATATTTTCTAATCCCAATCATTTTTATTAACGAAATAATTGACTCAATATAAAAGAAATTGGACATATTTTTTTGCAGTTTTTAACTTTTCAATGATTGTCTAGTTGTCGGATTTTTAAGAAGAATGACAATTAAAAATTGAATTAATGATGACGGCAGCTACAACGGTACCGAAACGTTGGAAATTAAAATATCAAAAAACACTGTGGCTTAATTTTCCATCAAAAGCAACAAAATAATGAACATATACCACAAGGAGCATGTACGTAAGATATTTGTAGTTTGGTTTTTATGAAATAATGTTTGTTTAGTACAGTGAACATTGTCAAAATATAAAATATAATTCGAGTTTCTTAGGCTGCTACAACGACCTTTTTTATTCGTTATTGAGTTGGAAGTGTTGCCTTTTTGCTCTAGTGATTTGAGAACCTACATTTTATTCTTTTTTTTTCATCTTTTATTTTAATTTTTACTATCTACTATACTTTTCCAATTTATTGAAGTCTACATTATCTTTTTACATACTGTAATTTCGTAGTTTGACCTGAAAAGTTTTTCGGGAGATTCAGAAATTTTAAATAACAATCAGTTTGGTTTTATGAAAGGGGTCAGTACTGCTGATGAACTAATAAATAAGGTAAAAAATGGACTTGACAATAATGAAAAAGTGATTGCAGTTTTTCTGGACCTTGCAAAGGCGTTCGACACAGTACCATAGCTCATTAATGTCCTTGAGCACTATGCATGGTGTCAGAGGTGCTGTGCTGGATGTTTTTGAAAATTACCTAGGACAAAGAAATCAAATGGTAAAAATCAAGAAAGAGTGTAGTGACCCTTTAAACATTAAAATTGGAATACCACAGGGTACAGTCCTTGGTCCATTACTTTTTATTATATATATTAACTCCCTATTGAAATTGGAAATAAGTGGAGTCTCCATTTCGTATGCAGATGATACAGTCTTACTTTTTAAAGCAAGGAACTGGCAAACTGTCAGAGGTATAGTTATTAAGGGTTTTCAAAAGGTCAAATATTGGCTTGAGTTTAGCAAATTAACTTTAAACACTGATAAAACATTTTACTTTCACTGAATGATGCAAATAGACCAAATTTTAACTGTATCAAAATAAATGACTGATATTATTTGGGAAACTAACACCATGAAATACGTGGGCATTAAAGTTGACAAAAATTTGAAATGTACCGAACATATTCAAGATTTAACGAATAAAATTAGGCGTTTGATATATAAATTTTATATAATTCGCAGAATTTTACCTCAAAAACTGCTTCTGCAAATTTATAAGTCTTTAGTGGAGTCACTCTTGAGATATGGTAACATTGTTTGGGGAGGGCTATATGACAATGCTCTAAAACAATAAAATGTCATACAGAATTATATTCTGCGAATAATTTTCTTTAAAGCTATTCCACCAGATTATTATATAATGAAAATACCTTGAATGTTCGATGTTTATATTACGTAAGTAACTGTATATTTTATTTTAAACTTGAAACAAGAAAATTTTTGAATCAATACCAAACAAGAAATAATACAAGTCATATGATCTTCGTACCATATAGAAGATATGATGGTAATCAAAGGTTTGCTACCATTTTGGATCCAAAAATTTTCAATTCTTTACCTAACTCAGAAAAAACAACAACCAAATATAAGACATTTGTCAATCTGTGTAAGAAATACATGAAAATAGAGAGTACTTAGATGGATTGTTATAGTATGTAGTGGTAAATAATATTTTTTTCAATTCGGATATTATTTATTGTAAGGCAATTTAATAGTTATATTTCATTTAAAATGTTTTTATTTCAATTGCACATAGTAAGTGTTAAGTCACTTAGGTGCGGTACTCAACTGATGTTATAGTGTATGATGAATGCACAGCTTTGTACTTTCTATACTATTTATTAGTATTATTACTATTATTATTAAATATTATATTGTATATTCTATAGCATAACAAATAAAATAAAAGGTCATTTTATGTATTTTGACTTGCTCCTTCAGAACTTCTACTTAGAAAACTAGTAAATCTTCACCGTTCATGTCGCAATATTGGAAAAATGACGACAAAGAACGTTTTTTTAATCTCCTTTCTGACTCATTTATGAAAATATTGTCTTTAGTCGCCATAGGAGGGTGGCAAAAGTAGAAATTCGGAAAAAACGTCAAAATTGATGGAGTCACTAATTTCCAACTCTTTTCCCAACAAATGACTACTATTTTGCCACCAAAACTCATATCTGAAATTTTTTTTAATATTCTCAAAGTAATATACATTCAATACCGCAACTCGCTTTTACAATTATTACTAATTGTTTTTCACACACCCTTAATCAACCCTTATTAACGCCCCTGCGCTTAAACATCTGCTAAAACTATTAAACTTTTTTATCAGGAAATATTTAACGCGCCATTTGTCACACCCTGCGTCATAAATAAAGGAATGAATTTTATGAAGTTAATTCGCCTTAGTGTGGTGCAAGCAGATGTGGATTTTGTTTTAGTTTGTTTTTAGTTGTAATTAACTAAGTATAGATACACGCAAAATAGTTTCATTGTTAGAAGGGTTTATAGTCGGCAACAAAGAATTTAGTTATAAATAAACTCTACCGTTTAGATTGGAATGCTCTTTGCAGATGGAAAGATTTGTTATAGTTGGCGACAAAAATACATTTACATGCATCGATGTTTTTTGGATGTCCAAATTTAAATAGTTTATTGAAGTTAGCATTGAAGATTTGGCAACTATTTATTCCAATGCTTTCAGATGAAGGGGGGTTGGAGAATTTAAACATGATTTTAGTGATTTTACTAACAATCTTAATAAAAAGCTAATGAATAATGGGATACACTGAGGGTCAAAGAAGGTTATGTTCTTATTTTTTTTTATTTTGAAAACATACCACCTCTACCAAAAGATTATTAAAGACAATATGATAATATGATACCATATCTTCTGTAAGTTCCTTGTGGCATTATTTATTATTTTTTCTCTTATTTTTGGGAATCAAACCACAATAATATTTTTAATTTTTTAATTTTTTTTTAAAATTTTTTTTATTTCGCTACCGAAACGTCGAAATAAAAAACTAAAAACATTATTGTGGTTTGATTCCCAAAAATAAGAGAAAAAATTATATGATACCACTATAAGACTTTCTAAATTGTTTCGAAAATTATTGCCCGAATTCACCAACATTTCCTAAAGTTAGGTAATACCTAAATCGGATTTTAGAGTTGCTAAATGCAATTCACGTATCATCACGCGCTAAGTATTACCTAGGTGTGATAATATGAGGTATTTCCTATCACCTGCACGTTGGAGATGCCCTATTTGCAAATAAAGATGTTCCGTTTATATTACTTGAATTTTTCTGGATTTACTAGTAGCATGACATGGAGAAACATTACTCTTCACTTCCATTAGCTTTCAACAAGAATTCTTCCTCTCCCGTTTTCACTTCTGGTACTCAACTCACGTTCCAAGCATTCATTAGCTTCCCTATAGAATTTTGAGAGTAAATTTTTTGCAACCTTTTTAAAGCACCGAAGGAGTCGCAAAGAATGATACTGATTTAAAAAAATGTCTGAGTTTATGAGTAGGATACATTTGTACAGCATAAAAGAAGCTGAAGCTGGGTGGCAGTCTGTATTGTGAAAAATATTACAATTGAAGCTCCTTAAACAAATTATACATTTTTGGAAAAAAGAAGAAGCTTTTACTAGCTTTTAAAATTCATAGAATATTCAGTTGAAAAAAATAAACGTTTAAAAAAGAGGACAAACATTTAAATCTAAAAGATACTTCATTATGTACCTAAAAAGAAATTTCTTAGTGAAAATCGATTATTCGTATATTTGCAGTTAGGTATTTGTGTACCTATATTGGGGTGACAATTGCTGTTTAATTCGCAAGTATGTGGATGGAGGTTTCTTCTTCCATGTCTCAAAATCTACATTCTTCTTCCTCCACCATTCGCCAGTTCAGGCGACAATGTCCCGATAGGATCCCTGAAAAAACTATTATAGTGCAGTTTTAATTTGAGTTAAAGTACAGACACGTCAAGAAGCTCCTGGAAGATATTCCAGTTCTGGCTCGAGCGGCTGACGCTTGCGCAAGTACTACTTCGCACCCCATACAGGGCTATGATCCGGGACAGAGAATCCTGGGATAAAGAGACGAATACACAGCCTCATAGGACTGTCTGGTTCACAGATGGCTCATGCTCTGGTGACTTAGCAGGGGCTGGAATTTACTCTAGGGAGCCAAGGACACAAATCCGTATACCATTGGGTGATGGTGTATCTGCATATCAGGCCGAGATATACGCTATCTTGGAATGTGCGCAGATAAACCTAGACAGAGGTTATGTGGATCGACGCATAACCATATACACCGACAGTCAGGCAGCAATTAAAGCCCTGAGTGGATCTACCATCAACTCAGGACTTGCTAACGAATGTCGAGAACGACTTGCTAATCTTGCAAGTCGGAACGCAGTGCGGCTAGAATGGATTCCGGCCCACTCTGGTTTTGAAGGCAACGAAATGGAGTATGCACTGGCTGCGGAAGGGGCGGTAGCTCCTTTCTGCAGCCCGAGCCCGACCCTCGGCCTAACAAAACAAACAATACGCAAGGAGACGAGGAGATGGCTGAGGAACCAGCACCTCGCTCATTGGAATGCTCTGCAGGGTCCTAGACAATCCAAACTTCTACTGAAGGGATGGAGTGATGGACACGCTGGGCAGCTATTGAACTACCAAGGAGTAGGTTTGAGGAAAGGAAGATAGCAGGACTCCCAACAGGACACTGCTGTGTGAGGAAGCACCTCTACAACCTAGGAGTAGAGGAAAGTTTCCTATGTAGGGGTGCGGCTGCCTGACGAAACGTCAGTCCATATTCTCTTAGAGTGTCCACACTGGGCTGTATTACGCAGGCGAATCTTCGGAGTCCCTGTCATGGCCCCTGGAGACACACGCAGGCATCCACTGAAAAATGTTGTGGCCTTTATTGAAGGGCTCGGCTTCATGGATGTCTAGGTAGCAGGAATGGCACAATGGGCCTGTCAGTGGCCTCAGTGCCGGAACCGTGACTTTCATTTGCTAGGTCAAGGCACGCCTGCACATTCTGTAGTAGTAAAGGGCACAACACCTAGGAGACTATTGGACAGAAGAGGGACAGTTACCTAAGCTGAACCCTAAAATTCCCCAGGGAAATAGAAGAAAAGGAGCTACTGGTCTCTCTCTCTCTCTCAGAAACTAAGTAGAAGTAAGCGAACACAATAGATCTTTTAAGCATTCATTTTGATCTTAACGGTTTGCAGTTAAAATAGGTCTTAAGCCTTTGGTATACAAAAACAATTTATTGAACACTCTTAATAATTTTCGCAATTAAATATGACTTAAAAGAAGTTACTTAGTTTTATTTGTTCATTTTAAATGGATAACCTGGATTAAAAATGTTTTATTTCCTTTACGTGTAGGTGCTACTACCAATAATGTTTTTTATTAAGAAAGGACAAAAGGTGACCAAGATTTTATTATGTTTACAGACCATGTAGACAAAAGTGTAGCGTATCGAGGTTAGTCTGTAAATTTGTTTTAATTTTTCGCTAAATTGAAGGTAGGTGTGAATCAATTAAGTGTTTTAGTCATCAACGTTTGAATTTTTGCACTTGAATGCATTAAAATAGTCTTTATTATAGCTTTGCAGCTACTCAAGTTACACTGCTTGCGTGATGAGATTACAAACGTCCGTCTGTAATATCAGTCGAGCTGATAAACAGATTTTTTTTACTAAAGGTAGAAAACAAGATATATATTTTTTTGTAAATTATTTTGGGAAATTAAACCACAGGCATTTTCATATTTTTCAATTCAATGCTTCGGTATAGTGTTCCAGCTGCAGTTATCAAGAACAATTAGTTTTTTTTTTCAAATTCTAGTGCCCAGCACTAGCAAACTAATTCGACTACTAGGAAATCAATAATAATTTGAAGTTTAAGACTGTACAAAAATTATTGTAAAATTTTTATCGTCTATTCACAGTAGATCATATTGTTGATAATGTGAAATAAAATTTTTTTAGTATGACATTCTAACAATATTATAGTCGGGTGAAGTGAAATATCTTTGGGTTATCCTAGACCCAGGTTTAACGTGGAACCGACACCTTCAGCACGTGATCAAGAAGGCAGAGGTAACCTTCATGGTTGCCAGACGCACTTACGGCACTAAATGGGGACTTAGACCAAGCATCGGTACACTGATTGCAATCCCCAGGAATAAATATGCATCTCTGGTCTTGTGGCCAAAGATCAGACAAACCTCTGAGATGCTAAAACTAAGAAAGGTCCAAGACTTGCATGCATTGACATTACAGGGGCAATGAGGACTACTCCTACATCGGCGCTGGAGGCATCTGGATGACGACATCTTTAAAATGCCAACAGATCACATGACCACCAGATATATCTTTTGCAAGAACTTCGAGATTGTCATCAAAGTTCGAAAGGAGCTTGAGGGGGAGAACGCACCACCACTCAATAGTGCGAATGAACTGATCTGGTACACAGACGGATCAAGAAATGAGCTCGGCACCGGAGAGGGCATATACAGTTCACTGGATTTCCATTTCTAGTAGATTATCATATCGTTGGAATGTCATAAAATTAAGTGTTTCATTTCACATTTTGCCACAGATATGATTTACTATGAATG
>CAJUYI010006116.1:162-14318 GCA_910591695.1 Galerucella pusilla
AGTGAATATTTTTAAAACACAGCATGTTGCATGGAAAATTGCTGACAAAGAAGAAAAAATAAGGTTACCTCTGTAGCTGGAATATCGGAGAGGACAAATGTAGCAAATACAACTGTAAGGAGAATTTTAAAGAAATACCATTATCACCCATATAAGCCTTTTCGAAATTTTAACAAATTGACCCGTTTTTAGGACATTTTTTCCAAAATTACGAACTTGACAATTGACAGATGTTACCTGTCAACTTTGACTTGGCGCATTTTAAGTTATTTCAGAAGCAGAAGTGATTGCTATCCAAAGTTGTTATTTAACTACAATAATAAAAAAAATTCCCATTTGGTTCCAACTTTATGGCGGACATTGTATATATACGTAACTCATATTTTTAATCGGAATCCTTACATTTATAAATGAAATTAATTTCGGGAGGCGTACATATTCACTATCGCTACTGTTTTGTCCATTCTTTTCTCCATATAATACGTATATAGAATTATGATTATATAATTATTTTGACGTTTCAAACGACGCGCTGTCAGAAGCGATTTGCGATATTAGGTACCTATTTGACGTTTTAAAAGAGTATCAAGTATCTTTATGATCGATTTGCAGGACCAACGATGAAAATTTTGGGAAAATATTTTTTGCCTGAAAATCTAATTTCCATGAAAGGAAAAAAGGAAAGGGTTATAATTGAAACAAGATAACAAATCTCATTTTGTACTGACATTCCCTAACTTTATTACGTTCTGTCTGTGAAAGCTCGGAATCAAAAGAGCTCGACTGACCCCCACTTAAAAGTTAAAACAACCTAATGTGAATTTTGTACAATGTTGTCGGTGCTGTGACTGAAGTAAAGAACGATTTTAATTAAACCAGTGGTTGAATAATAGCTGATGATATTATAAGCTTGACATTTTAGAAAGTTCGGTAAACTATTAAAGTTTGAAGCTGGATATTTTTGAATTTTTGTTTTGGGGAAAGGAAGAGTAATAATTGTTTTGTTACCTACTTCAACATAGAGTCAAATAAAGTGGTGACATTTTTGGAGATTTCAAGAGATAGAGTGTGAAAAATGAAAAAATATGCATAATACTTTTTTTGGTATTCAGGGCACCCCAATTTTATAAACTAAACACGAATTTCAAATGTTGAAACGCTTAAATTCTCTATTTATTTGAACACATTTTCAGAGGCTTTTTCCAATTGAAATGAGATAAAGTGCGAAAAAAAAATTATTAATGATATGGATATGTGACAATTATGCCAAACTATGCAGTACAAAACTCCGTTGTTCAAAGCTTATTCCGTGGTCCATCCATAATTTGTTTTTACGTATTTAGTAATTGTTATTAAATATTAGGGTAGGTGTGTCCACTTTTCTGAGGGCACTTAGTAAGCCCATTAAATTACTATTTGTACAAATAAAACATGTTTATTATTGACAAAATGTTATAATTTATTACTTACCTTTTATTTCTATTAAGAAAACTTGATTTAATTATCAAACAATTCAACTACAACTCCTGTAATAATTGTGATTGCTATTCAATCAACTCTTCCAACTGGCTATTGAAAACTCTGTGTTCTCCTTAGACTATTAAACACTAATAGTCTAAGGTGTTCTCCCATTTTCTGTGTGTACGTCAAAAACAATTAATAGTAGCAGTACCCATTCTCAAATTATTTCACTCACCTAATTAATAAAAGGATAACTACAACCACAAAAGACACAATAATTCAAAACTGATGTATTCACTAGGTACCTAATGCACTATTTAAAAATGAGAGAAAATAAAAATTCTTTCTGAAGGCAGATGCCATAGATAGCTAGGTAGTCTACCTACACTCTTATCTTTATTATGTTAACATAAACAATCACTAAGAGTTAATTTTTGTTTAGGCTATGATGGTGTGATTTATATGCCCTTTAAGAATAAAATATCTATCAAATGATGTTTCTAACATGTTGGTTCTTGAAAAAGAAATATACCTACCCACATTCTTACATGAATGAAAAAATAAATTGACTTGAAATATTTTTTTCATTACTCAAGGATTTAAACTCTCCTATATTTCACCATTATGTGAGTTTTTTCATGTAAATATTCAAGGATTGAACATTGACATTTTGCGCCTACCTATATCACCCATCTCAAAAAATACCTAGAAACAAATCATCTAAAAAAGTATTTGTAAACCCATTTTCAACTGCTTTTAGTTATGTAGGTAAGGCACTGTTTCGTAGACTTCCTTGGTTTTTCATGCATATTAAATATTTTTTACATTTGTTTTTGTTCATCAGCTGATTTTACAGACAATTTAAGTTACGTTGATTGCTACCCGATTGCAAGTGGCGCTAGTTTTATGACGTAAAAGTGCATCTTGACAGCAACCAGCAATTGCGACGCGACCGCGACGCGACTACCTTACAGAATATCAAATTTTGCGACTGATTGCGCGACAGTTGTGCAACGGTTGCTAGTTGCAAAATAATTGTTGTTTTTACAGAATAAAGCTGCAGTACCAAATTTGCAAGAACACCTCAACATTCTACAAAACTGGTATGAAAAATGGACAATCAAGATAAATGGGAGCAAACCCAGCTACACCACTTCCACACTATGTATAGTTTGGCAAGTTTATCTGAAGCTATGGGGCGTCGGTAAGAGGCGAGGAAAAACATGGCGTATATCTGTCAAACGTACAAATGGCGTACGGTACCTATTTTACCAAGTAAAACTGAAATTACAAAGGTAACTGACAATACGAACACCACTGGATAAATCAATATCAGTCAATTGACGAAGTGAGAGGGAAGAACCTACACACGCACTTGCCACCAAGTCACCTGGTCGATAAAAATCACCAATTATGTAATCGGGGGGTGTGGTCATTATGGTTTTCGTACAACGTTGCCAGAGCTTTAAGAATCCCATAACAAATTTGGAAAAGTGTTCTCTTTTAATATTCATAAATTGGAAAATAATGTTAATAGAATAAATTCAAGGAAACAAGCACATTATAAAATTAACGTTCAATCATATTTTTAATATTGTTAATAATAAAAAGACCCATTTATAATTATTATCACTACATAATCAGTTCTTCTATTTTTGTATAGTTAAACGTGGCAATGTCGAATGTTTTCGACTGCATTCCTTTCATGGTTTCAGATAAACTTGCCAAAGTATAAAACCCCAACGCCTGATGTCCACATCAACAACATTCTATTTTCCAAAAATGAAGGAGTAAAATAACTAGGAATTACCTTGGATAGTGAATTAACATGAAAACAACAAATAATAATAATAATAAAAAAAGAAAACAAATCGACTTAACTACTAGTCAAATAAAATAGGGAGAAGATGGATACTAGCTGTGGAAAACAAAATATTGATCTACAAAATACTAATCATAACCATTTGGACTTAGGGTATTATGAATTGGAGCAAAGCAAATAAGTCCCGAGGTGGTTTATGTTTTACACAATTGTGATAATGCCTAAGGAGCAACAGACTAGTGGAGGAAGACAGAAATGTCTTCTGAAGAGAATATACCAAGACACTGAGGCTGGTATGTCAATCTGAACCGATTGACGCTACAGCCTGTACTGATCAGAAGAAAAAAAAAGAAATATTTACTGACGGTCAGGCTCTGTTTAAACTGAGTCTAGACTGGTAAATAATCCCTATATAGGCTGACAAGAGACAACACAGTGTCAGGTTAGGTTAGGTAATGAATTGGCGGACCAGTTAGCTAAAGAAGATTCTAAAAGAAAGTTCATAGGTCCATAATTGTTATGTGGCATCACAAAGGATTGCAGAAGGTCACCTTTATGCCAAGATTTAATTTGAGAAGATTCACGAGGAACTTTTAACCAGGTTACTGAAACATGAGAAATAATCCACACAAAATGGAAAAAGTCAGTAAACCTATGTGCAGAAAATGTGAACCAAGTGATGAAAGACCTACTCACATATTCTGCTTCTGTGAGATCTCACAAGGATTCGGACAAAAGCACTTTGGAGAGGAAATACCACCATTAAAAAGCTATACACAGTAGATTTAATGAAATTTCATCATTTCGAAATTGTTCGTAATTTCAAATTTAAATCAACATAATAGAATTTAAAAAACAAATCGTATGCAAAAGTCTTACCATTATCTGTTCATAAACTTGTTCAACGCCCCTCTGTCCATTTGCACTAGCTAGAAGTGATAAGGCTAAAAGCTG
Organism: Galerucella pusilla; assembly: GCA_910591695.1. Classification (NCBI taxonomy): domain Eukaryota; kingdom Metazoa; phylum Arthropoda; class Insecta; order Coleoptera; family Chrysomelidae; genus Galerucella; species Galerucella pusilla. The sequence continues at coordinate 4,400 of CAJUYI010006116.1, forward strand.
TTTAGCTGTAGTCAAACATTGATCTATAAGAATACGAGTTGTGTTTGTATTTAAATTGACTGCTATGCTAATTATATTAGGTAATCTTTGTCTAAATAACTGTTCAGCAGATCTAACCATGTCTATTTCATTTCGAACTTGCAAAGAACTCTGAAACATACAATTTTTATAATCTTAATAATACGTTGTTGAACAAGGAATTTCATTGAAACTAGAAATGTAACATAAATTGGGAATATTAGTGTAACACATAAATCTCAGATTCTCAGATAATGGAAGAATTCTTCAACATTTCTTGAACCTTTCCATATACTATTCTGTGAATACTTTTTTATTTTTAAAAACAGTGTTCAATCAAATTGACTCCAGATACTAAGGGTAGATAAGCGAGGGTTAAAAATTGATAGAGAGGTGAAAAAAAAACAATTAATAGATATTGAAGAATAATAGATTCAATACTGTTATAACGACTCGAAAAAATATTTTCCAAAAAACAATGCCCGTTCACCTAAGAAGAAACAACTACCTCTATTTAATTACAAGTATATATTATTAGTGTAAATAATTTTGAAAGTTATGTAAAAGTTCGATGCGGTTATTCAATGTTGGAGTATGATTTTCTTCATTTAAATGTTTTGCATAGTTGGACTAGTCTGGATGTTTATTCCTATAACAACTGCGGTGCTCACTATATCTTTTAAATTTCTTTGAGTCTGACCTATGTAAATGGCATTACAATGAGAGCAGTTTAGTTTATGGACACCAGACTTTGTGAACAGTTTGTTTTATCTTTGGCATTCAACCAAATCGAACCAACATTGTTACAAGATAAGTGTTTGTAATTATTTTTGCAATTTTATTCGAAATATAGCCGAAATAGGTTAAAGGTTGTTAGTTGGTTTCCTTCATTTGGGTAGGAAAAATTGATTCAATTGCCTTTTCGTATTTTTTCATTTCTTCATATCTAATCAATATCTATTATCAAATCGATTCCATGCCTTCAATAGCTGTGATTTTATCCTAGTTACTGTTGTATATATTTTTCCATTTTTAAATATTGACATTCCATCTTATGACTTATGTTCGTGAAACCGGTCAAGGTCCAAAATAAATATATTATGCTGTGGAATTTTCAATAATATTTTTTTAATTTACTTGATTAATTGCAGTTCCACATTGTGAGGATTAAAACAATTCAATTGTTAACATGAAACTCGATTATGAAAAGGGCTTCCATTAGAAAAAAAATAATGAAGCCTACATGTGTCATAGGCTACCGGTCTATAATTAACTGATTCATTGAAACTAGAGGAACGGTTTAAAAAATATATATAAACAGATCACAAAAACACAAAAACGGTATATCTATTTTTTCCTTACATGTTTCACTAAATTTTTAATAAATAAATCAAATTGTAGTAAAGCAAAATGAACCATAGATTTCAAAAAAATATAACTTCTTCCGAAAATTCTATTTGGTTTATTTCATTATAGTCCAGTAAATGAAGGGACAAAGCTCCTGAAAAGTCCCTGAAGACTTCACTTTGGGCTCAATTTGTAGGTAGGTTTTTAAACGAGAAAAAACTTTAAGTTTACGGAAGGGGGGAGAATGGCCCCCTAAGCCCTGGAAAGCGGGTTTCTCGCTAATATCTGGCTCAATATGCGAATTAGAGAATTTTTCCTCAGATAAAAAATGAAGATCGTCTTATTATCTACAGAAATGTTACCTATCAAATATTTTTGTCAAGTACGAACGAGCTGCAAGTCACATGGAATGATAGCTACGGGTCTTCCCATTGCGATGAACCTTGAATCATCGAGAAATGTCAATTTTTTGTCGAGTTATGGAACAATTCGTCCGCCCGCACAAGTTAATGCATAGACATCAGAATTCCTACAGGCAGAGCAGCAGCTTAAATGAGGAGACTTTTAGATCGCATTATCTCGATAACTGTAGAATTTTCGAAAAAAATGATGGGGACCATTTTTGTAGATAATAAGACGATCTTCAATTTTCATCCGAAGAAAAAATCTCTAATTCGCATTTTCCAGGGTTTAGGGGACAATTTCCCCCCCCCCCTTCCGTAAACTCAATCGCGTCAAGTTTTTCCTCGTTTGAAAACACCTACCGTGACCCACAAATTGAGCCCAAAGTGAAGTCTTCAGCGACTTTGCAGGAGCTTTCGATATTTTCAGGTGTTCAGTTACTGGACTTTTTCCAAAACCGACTTTCAAAATTTATATCAAATTTGACAGATTGCCTTTTTATGTCATAACATTAGATTTTATGACGTTTTTTGACTTTTTTATAGTTAATATTCCTACCACAAAAAATAACAAAAATGTTATCATTTATTTCTCTAATGTGTAGTAAATTCTACTAGATAATGACACTTACGGGCCATTGTTCGAAAGCAAGGGTTAACGCGCGACGCGCGACACTTGATTATATATTATAAATAATTATTGATTAATTTATACCTCTTATTTCAAGTACCTGTCAAACACTCCCTAGCCAGGTTGCTCTACGATCCCCACTGCCACTGTCAATATATTGTGTCTGGAGTATAGGTTGTTATGGGCAACAAGCTTTTTGCAATTTTTTACGCTCGGCGAGCGTAAAGTAACTCCCCTCAAGAAACGTAACTTTTCGTTGTTAATGGCAAGCAAAAAAAGCCTACTTTTCAATGTGATTGTATTAAAAAGTAATTTTGAATATTTCGCGCTGCAGTGTATATCACTAAACAATGGATCCTGACACATTTGAATGGTCATTTGATTTTCGCATTTTGATTTTACGCTCGGCGAGCGTAAAGTAACTCCCCTCAAGAAACGTCAACTTTTCGTTTTAATGGCAAGCGAAAAAAGTCTACTTTTCAATGTGATTGTATTAAAAAGTTATTTTGAATATTTCGCTCCATTTCGTGTATATCACTAAACAATGGATCCTGACACATTTGAATGGTCATTTGATTTACAGATCACTTTATTCATAAAATTATAGCAATTTTTCTTGACAATAAAGAATATCTATCCATCTCTCTAATACATAGAGATATTGTAATGAAACTTTTGTTTGTCCTGGTACACCATATTGAATTTTATTTCACTGGTTGCTGGATTGTCTAATCAATACGAGGTTGAATCACGCTATATATTGACAAGCAAATGGGTACGTCTCTGGAAAAGTGTACAGAATCAGAAGTGGGTAGGTTTTCAACGCTTCTGTTAAATCATCTTTGTATTTTTTAAAGAACAGTGAGAAGATTATTTAGTTCATTAAATTAAATTATACTTACAAAATTTTCCAAAAAAGGTTGCATTTCTCTTATAAGTCTCTCAACACCTCTATCTATTCCAGTCGGTGAAGTATCTCCTTCACATATCCTAGTTCTAAAGAAATTTTGAATTTCTCCCACATTCCTATTCACCGGTTCAACGTTGCCATTATACAGCGTAAATATATCTCTGTAAAATAAATATACATAATGGTGTATAGGATAAATTGCCTATGTACTTACATAAGTGTGAGGTTTCTTATGAAAAGCATTATTAAATCAATGATAATGCTTTCGCCTGGAACATATTGATCATCTTGAAACTGATGAAGTAGTTGATCTAAAGTCGGACCCTGACGTAATAAATCCGGCAAATTCTAATCAAAAGAATTAAATTTATAGACTATACATCAACACTTTCTTTTACAAAAATAATTAATGTGACTTTCGAATGATAATATTGAATAAAGTGTGACGTAATATTATTTTTGTATTGTGTGTGTAATTGAAATTTTCTTAATTCCTGTTCCTGACAGAGAGGTGGAACAAGTTGGTAGTTGTATAATTTATTGAAGTAGATCTTGTAAGAAAGGGTCTGTCGCCTGTATTAATTTCATCAAACCCTTTCATTTGATACCCCTATCATGTAGGTGCATAAAAATTAACTAGCGGTCTATTCTCAAATAGTGACTTTTTTGTCACATTCGAAATTGTAAGATTCTTGTCATATTGGATTTAGAATGTTCACTTAGCTAACCATACATGAACACAGCCATCCACACTAAATGTGTATGCAAAATTTCACCTCAATCCGAAACTGAGAAGTGAGTCAAATCTAACTTGCCAGGTTTGTTTACAGGCGACAGATGAAACAAATTAGATGAGCTACGCAGAGGTGAAGGATTCTCAGTCACGTGATCACAGATTTATCTGAGCAAATTGCTATTAACGAACGGCACTACCAACCATAGACATAAACGTTCATAAACCACCCTTGAGAAAAGTATCATGATGGCACACTTCGATCGCCTAAACGTCAGAGTCAGAGACAGCACTTCATCACTTAGTACAAGAAATAGAGCAGTATCCTCTTAAAAATAAGGAAGTATTGTTAGCAGCCTCCCTTGTTATAGAGGGTACCGTTAACACCTCTCACGCATACGAGCGATCCGTCGAAAGGAAATTATCGAAAAAAGTTACAGATTGATAGACTGTATGCTAAAATCTGACACATATGGCATAGATCCAACAAAACTGCATCGTCTTGTCGATAGTACAGGGATCACTAGGTGGCTGGACTAAATGTGGGAGTAGAGTACAATAAGCCAACAGGCTGCTGTGCTCCTAAAAAAAGATGGCTCCCATAATAAAATAAAAACAAGTTTTACAGACTTCACAGCCACTCACCATTTCCTAAATACAATGTAAACAAATTGTTCTTAGTTAATTGCATTGAAACTGTTTCACAAAATATAATATCGTCATTGCTATTGTTTTACAATAAACTCCTTTTTCTACCATTGATTGCGTCTGTTTTCCCGCTTCTTAGACTCGCTTCAGCTAGCTGTCGACGATGTAAACAAACACCAGCTCACGACATACGTCCGTTCATCATCGTTTTCATAGAACATCTTAAACGTGGATGGGTGGATGTCGTGCACTAATGTTTGTTTATATCGTCCTTAGCTTGGGTTTGAATTTAGTAAAGAATGTCAGCAGAATAACGTAGCTCGCTTACAACACAAGCCTCTTAAAAACAAACTTGGTGCAGTGACAGCCTCCCTCAAAGACGGTAGATTATTTAATCTGGTACAAATAATTTATTGTACTAAAACAGTTCCCGTGTCAATGGCCGTTGAACGATGAGACTGAATAAGTTAAAAAAATGTGCATTGACCTTTACAGCCAAAAAAAAAATATATGTAATTTATTACTTACCAAACCACCCTGCACATTTGAAAATAAAGAGCTTATAGAAGCAATATTCTGCAATCCAAACATTATGTGATCGCCATTAGCTGAGTTAGATGGAGTGTTTAAAGGATTTCTAGCTTCTGGTTCGGTACTCCTGGTTTCCGATCCCGATCTAAGTGAATCGAATACTCCGCTTAATAAATTCATAATATTTTGTCGATCATTTCTTTGGTCTCCTGATGCTGTTGGAATTTCTTCATTCGAGCTTGCATTAGAGGTAGTGGGGTTAGGTGTTGCGGAAGTAGTTGGAGCATTTGTTGATTGAGGGTGAAGTCTTCTTCGTGAAATGTGATGCGAATTACAAGGTAAGAATGGATCAAAACCACCTGAGAAGTATTAAAACGAATTTATATACAATTGGCAGACAACATAGTTTAGATGTCATGAATGTGTTATATAATTGGCTATTGTAGTTATATGATCTGTGGGGTGGAAACATTTTACGTTCCTTTTTGATTTGGTTTGAGATGACCCTAGTATTTTAGGTTGAGAATAACTTGACTACACTGTTACTATCAAATATATTCAAAAAATGCGTTTATGTAGAAATGTTCAGAAAATGCAACATAATTGTTAAATATTTTAATATTGACATTTGTTAAAGAATTTAGTTGTTTTTTATTATGTTGCTTAAAAATAGCGATTTCATATTCAACTTCAGAGAAGTGGTGTTCATTAAGAAGATCCAGAAAGAAAGAAGGAAGCCACCCTAAGAAACATAAGAAAAGAAAAAATGCTGAGCGGAGCCATCCAAGAAAATACGAAGACGACGACGGGGAAGTCTCCACCCATCATCTTTTGGAGACTTTTGCAATCCGGAACGACGAACACAGGCTGGGAAAACAGACCAGATAAATTACTATCTGAATCAGGCAGGTTCTTGAGAGGAAGGAAGTGGAATGGTACACATACACATCAAGAGAAGAAACGAAATATCATCATCCGAGGACTGCCAAACAGCGAGAACATCAACTAGCACAAGACATCGAAAAGGAAGGTATGGTTGAAATAATACCCTTCTTGGTGTGCGTCATTGATTGTTAATGTCTTTCTAACACATTACGTAGGAAGAAATGGAAAAAAATGCAGGTCTGTGATTAATCCTACTCAAAATATCACAATAATGAACCGTTTAAATGTATAATGTATAAACGTTAACCCCAATCTTTGACTTACAAAAATTTGATTGGTTGATGTTTAGATTACGCTCAAGCTCAACTTATCAATCGAAAGTTTTAAATACTATGAAGGCGTTACTTTCGTAGCGGCAATAAGTCTTACGTCTTTTTCTACTGTCACACTGACAGTTCTTGACAGGTCTGTACTTTGTTGTTCACGGTCAATTATTATTTATGAAAAGTGAATATTAATCTTATTGTTTTATTTATATGAATAATACAAAAAAATGCATGAATACACGGAAAAACATCGGTATTTTGAAAGTTCTCAAGTATTTTCAGTTAGAAAAAGAAGCTGGTAATTTTTAATTGCATAGCCTTTTCGAATTTAGCTAAATACAATCCTGATGATCTTGTTTATCAAATTAAAGGTTGGTTTTATGTCAAAATAGCAAATAAAATAAACGACATGCCGAAAACCTGGATATACGTCACAATCGATGACGCACACCAAGAAGGGTATTATTTTAATTATATCCGGATCGGCTAAATCAGCCAAATCCACTCTAGGTATGGCGAACGAAGACAACTGCTCATCTACTTCGTGGTGCTAGATGTAGAAGAAAAAGATAAGATGAGGAAAATCCATGTAAGGATGAGATGGGAAGAGCTACGTAGAGGAAATATGTTGACACAATGCCACAACTACCAGTGATTTCACCACGAATAGACGACATGCCGAGAAAGCACATGTGCAAAGGACCACACCGATTCAACGAGTTTGTAAGACTGAGAACTATCAGGAAAAAAACCCAGGGTTGTGCTCTTGGAAGGACATGATCAGTAAGTTGTGTATTGCATACGTCGAATTTAATACGATCCTTTGACGATACACTCCATGTGCATAATACCTAAATGTGGTTTGTCATATTGCGGTGTCTCGATTATTTGAGATGATTACAACAAAATATATAGAAGAAGAAACTGGCAGTTACATTATCATCTCGTTTCTGTCAACATCTGAAAACGTTGGTGGCTTGCACAAAAGTGCGAGCTTTAGAAAAGGAAATATCAATAACAAGAAAAAATGATGATGTGATGTAACCGGATGCCATTTTTTAAGGTTCAGACAATCACACGAAAATGTAATATATTGTTGAAGTGATATATCAACAAACAATATTTGTTTATTAAGTGGAGGTTACCGCAGATACATTAAATTAATTATTAGTAAGTCATGAACAAATTAACTTACGTATACCTTGCATCGCTTGTTGGGCCAAGTGTACATGAGGCCTTGAAGTAGACCTGGTATTGGTTGACGTAGTTGGTACTGTTTGAGCATTCGCCCGGACTTGTGTGTTTTGACTGTTTGCTGGTGCTGTTGTTTGCCCTGAATTAGTAGAGCTTTGTTGGGTAGACTGCGCTTGTGTAGATTCGGTACTCGTGGAATTTGCATTGGGGTTTGCTATATTACGGTTTATTATTTGTCCAGCCATTTGCATTAGAGATTGTAAAAATTCTGGTGGTGGTCCATTTAGAGCTCCTCGCAATACTGAAATGAATTTTAAATGTGAATTAATTCAAACAAAGTAGTCAATAAAATGAAATGATAATGACTTCTTAAATGTCTCTTTTTGGGATGATTTTATCTTTTTATATCTATAACTCCGACACCATGTAATGTAATATTTTTTTTCTACTTCCGCCACTAAAACCGCGTCTAAAACATGGGTTTATCATTCGCGAAAAGTTAATATTCTGTGATAATTTTGTAGTTCTGTGTCATGTGATTTCTCAATGACACGTCAGTTATTGTCTGCCGTTTTGTGAATATAATTAAAATAATATAATATAATTATGTTTTTTTTCCTGCGAGCATAGAATTAGTATATAGGATTCTTACGATAAAAAGACGATGATGTCATTTTTAGTTGCTTTCCTGCTTATCAGAATAAATATTAATTTACCAACTGTAAATACAATTTATCCTCAACAGCCAGGACAATTTACAGCTAACGAGTTTGCAAAACTTCAAGACGTTGTCAGATCAATTGGTAAAATTCACCAGTTTGTTTTCATGTTTGTTGACTCGATCATCGTCTAATATTTACAAGTTTTTTTGGTGCTTTTAAAATCATTGTATCTTCAAGATTAAAAAACAGTTATTTTCATAACTAATTATTTAGGCAAATCTGCAGTGTGTGGTTAATAAAATGCCGAAGCCGCTGAACAGTAAATGTCAAGAGATGGTAACATCTTTAAGCTATTTTGAACGGGAATGCCAAAATGGGGTCCACTTCTCCCGCTTACTGATGTAATAGCATTCGCTGTTTGTTTTCATTATTATCAAGAACTGTCAATCTAACATTAGATTGACTTTTCTATTTTCGTTAAGTAAAGAAAAAATCTACAGCTTTAGTTGGTCGGCGACTCACCGGTCATATGCGACCACTGTGGCAAATGAAGAAAACTAACAAGCAGTCGTAACCGACCGCCGTGGCAGTCAACCTGTTAATATACTATATTGTATCAGTATAATTCAAAAAAAAAATTTCTGGACAATTTAGTTAAAAAAAAAGGCACATAAAATACTAAAACTAAGAAAATATTATATTGACTAAGATTAAATTCAATATAATAGATGACAGTAAGCTTCTGGAATGGAAGTAGTGTCTGGGTTGTTAAGCATTAATGAATGAAGACATTGATTTTGGAGTCTTATCTCCCCGACATATATTTCATTATAATAGGTGATGGCTTTTTCCTTTCATTTATTTCTCTAGTATTTCTAAAATCATAAAAGTCTCAGATATGAGCACATATCCAAAAAGTGTATATACACTAGTACTACGATCCTGGGCATTTCACTGAAAAAATTAGTAATCCAAATAATTTACTATCATTAAATAAATTTTATCAAGGAGTCGTCAATGAATACGCAATTATGTGAATATATTGAACAATCTTGAGTCTATTTTAATACAAGGTATGTGCCTTGTGTAAAGATTGTCATTTATTATACTATGTATTTTTATGATTACCGAAACATCTTAAAAAGTAATTGAGTCAATGTGAGCAACAAAAGAACTAATTTCAGATACAATTAAACATTCAGAATTACGGATATAAACAATAAAAGCACAATAGCTGAAAAAATTTAGCCTGCAATGCAAAAAACAATACAGCATGGACCAAAATTAGCAAATCAAATCACATCACTTACAATCATTAGCTTGATTAGAACCAACAACCGTTGTCTCCAAAGAATCAATTGTAATACCTTCTGGTGTAACTTCCATGAAAAATTCTACATTGGGATTGTTGAAATTGAATGAACCAGTTTGTGAATTTTCTTGATTTGGCGCAGTATTGTTACTAGTGCTACTAGTAGTGTCAGTTGTATTTGTAGAGGAAGCTGTGGTACTTTCAGTCGCGTTGGTTTGTGGTCTAGGTTGATTAACGGGTCTCACGGTACGAATTTCAACAGGAAATGATTGTACCCTCATTGCTGTGTTCGGTATAAACGGCAGTCCAACAAATCCTATA
>CAJUYI010006117.1:0-14318 GCA_910591695.1 Galerucella pusilla
TATGCGGAAAAATGCCTTTTTCAGTTGACAAATTCAGTAAGAATGTCGAAGGTTTTGTAAGTAAAACTGCACATTCTTTAATTAATTTGTTATTCAACCATAGTTTTACTGGCCACTAGAATAGGATTTTAGCCACTAGTACATGTGTAACACTACAACTTTTACCAGGTTTTTATTGTTATTGTTTTGGAAGTGCACCTTATGGATTTGTGATTGTTTTTATTTCAAAAAAGCACCTTTAGGGCCGGTTTTACAAGAGAGATTCATACTAGGTATAGTTATTCTGGGTATAAAGTTATACCAGAATTTATACCTAGTTTAAAACTGGTTGGTTTTACGATACTTTTTCACACCGGTATAGCAATTCTTGGAGTAAGAATTGCTATACAGGTGTAAAAAAGCATCGTAAAACCAACTAGTTTTATTCTAGGTATAAATTTTGGTATAACTTTATACCCAGAATAACTATACCTAGTATAAATCTCTCTTGTAAAACCGGCCCTAAATAGGTATTTTATTTTACTATTTAGACCAAAATTTCAAATAACACTTTCTATTGATCATAAAACAACAAAATTAATTCCACTTTCTATAACAATGTTCGCATTCTGACTTTGTTGTTCACCTCTATTGAACTTTGAAAGAAAATTAACAGATGTCGCCTACTTCTTAGTCTTTGGCAATACTCTCAGACAGTCAAGCAGCGCTGAGAAATCTTTAGCATGTCCTCAGATCAGATCTAGACGGTCTGAAACTGCTTGCAAAAACTCTTAGCCCTGGCGAACCATAATAGAGTTACTCTTAAGTGGGTTCCGAGGGGCACAAGACTATTGTACGCAACGAAACGGCAGATACTACATCAAAGATGGGGTCTGAACCAGTATATGAAATATCAAACATTTCTGCACGTGTTTGTACACACATCTAAGTGGATTAAAGCCAAAGCAGGAGCAAAGCAAACTTCTGGTCAAAAAATCCTCCGAGTCGCTGACTCACGAGTTATTAAACCTCGGCAGGGCCCTGATAAGAAAAGTATCGGTAGTGCATGGAAGGAAAGGAAACGACTACATTTTGCATAGTGTTGCCTTTACGAACCACAATTTCAAATAAATAAAAAAGTTCCAGGTACAAAAACCAATAAAAAAAAGTAAACAATCTTCAACACTTTTACTCATAATTTATTCACTTTGCCTTTAAAAATTCATGATCAAAAAATGCAGTGGAGCTTTGTTTTGTTGGTTTCAAGTTAGTTACTTGAATAGTTAAAACGGATTGAGGTTTAGTCTGAGAATCGATTTCAGATTTCAGGTACAACTTGTTGGTTTTTAAGGAGACATTAAAGTGAAAACGGAAAAGAATACAAAGTAAAAGCTGTTGCATTCTGTATTAGTGGTAGATATCTGGCTGGAGGATTTACTTTTTCACATAGGAAATTTATGAAGGAATAACATTTTCTTTGGAAATCGTCCCAGAATTATTCAACAGAGGTGAACATTACATGAACTAATAGTCATTATACACGGTGGCTTATTGAGAAAGAGAAATACTTGAGTAGCAAATAGAATTCACCGGAGTCATTAAATTTTCTGAGTTTCCCAAATTCTCTAACCAAGATACGGCTATAAGATTGGCAAGCAATGTAGCTCATAACAATAGATGTCAAAGACAATGTTTTAATACTTTCTTAACGCCTCACTATAAAGCAACAACTACTTCCCTGGCTATATGCCACTAAGGACATTGAATTAAGCTTCAAAGTTAAACGATGCTGGTATATCTGCAAGATAGAACAAACTATTTTAGTTTCAATTCGAAAGGAACTTGGGAAATTAAAACATTCAATCTTCTTCAATGTGCAACTGTTTTTAAGCCAGGAGGTCAAGTATGTGGATGCAAAACTGCTCGACAAAACAAGCAAAAGTGAACTGGCGATTGGTGAAAGATGAGAATAAAATCCTTGAACGTACAACTGTGGATCATGATCCATGGTTACCTACCATAGCTGCAGCTCTGCGTGTGATATTTGTTTTTTTTTAACAAGTTACAACTTGTAAATTTAACAACGTTGTTCATATTCCTTCCCTTCCAACATTTCCAGGTTTGTTGATAAAGAGTGGTGAAGTGAGGTGAAGAACAAGTCGACTAATATTATTCAGGGTGGCGCCCACTTACTTTTCTTAATTAACTTTAATTAAATTCCTTAACTTGATTCATTAACTTATCAAATTAACCTGGTCTCTTAACTTAATTTATTATCTCATTAACTTCAATAACTTAAATAAAGTAGGATTACCCGCAAACCGATAAGACTACTCCCTGGACTGATATTAGTTTGGTTTCAGAATTCACGCCTGAGGTGCTCTCCTTATCGAGTAGCCGTTGCAAATAATTATCTTGCCTTATTATTGCGAGTAAATAAGAGGAAACATAACGACAACCAGCCATACCATACCCATCTAAGCTAGGATTGGCTGGAAGCATACAGTCAGTAAGGACTGTTGGTGAGGTACATTGACGGGTCTGAAACTGATATAGGAGCAGGAGATTGAATCCACTAACGTTTAGGTGGTCACGCAGCATGGCATCCCGTTAATGTAAATATCAGAAAATAAGAAATAGAAAACTAAAAAAAAACAAGAAAATCCAGGTCATAATCGGGTGTCGAACCAATGACCTCTGATTTGTAAGCTCAGTACCCTACTACTACTACTACTACTAAATGTGCAGGCGAGCCTTGACCTAGACAACTCAAGCCAAGGTTTCGGCACTGAGGCCACTGGAGGGCCCATTGTGCCATTTCTGCTACCTAGACATCCATGAAGCCGAGCACTTCGATAAAGGCAACAACCTATTTCAGTGGATGCCTGCTTGTGGCTCCAGGTGCCACGACAGAGACTCCGAAGATTTGCCTGCGTAATACAGCCCAGTGTGGACACTCTAAGAGAACATAGACTGACGTTTCGTCAGTCATGCCGCAACCCCTACATAGGGAACTTTCCTCTACTCCTAGGTTGTAGAGATGCTTCCTCACACAGCAGTGCCCTGTTAGGAGTCCTGCTATCTTCCTCAACCTACTCCTTGGTAGTTCAATAGCTGCCCCAGCGTGTCCATCAATCCATCCCTTCAGTAGAAGTTTGGATTATCTAGAACCCGGCAGAGCATTCCAATCAGCGAGGTGCTGGTTCCTCAGCCACTTCCTCGTCTCCTTGCGTATTGTTTGTTTTGTTAGGCCGAGGGTCGGGCCCGGGCCGCAGAAAGGAGCTGCCACCCCTTCCGCAGCCAGTGCATCCGCCATTTCGTTGCCTTAAAAACCAGAGTGGGCCGGAATCCATTCTAGCCGCACTGCGTTCCGACTTGCAAGATCAGCAAGTCGTTTTCGACATTCGTCAGCAAGTCCTGATTTGATGGTATATCCACTTTAGGGCTTTAATTGCTGCCTGACTGTCGGTGTATATGGTTATGCGTCGGTCCACATAACCTCTGTCTAGGTTTATCTGCGCACATTCCAAGATAGCGTATATCTCGGCCTGATATGCAGATACACCATCACCCAATGGTACACTGATTTGTGTCCTTTGGTTTCTAGAGTAAATTCCAGCCACTGCTCTATCACCAGAGCATGAGCCATCTGTGAACCAGACGGTCTCATGAGACTGTGTATTCGTCTCTTTTCCCCAGGATTCTCCATCCCGGATCATAGCCCTGTATGGGGTTGCGAAGTAGTACTTGCGCAAGCATTCGTCAGCCGCACAGGCTAGAACTGGAATATCTTCCAGGAGCCGGAGTTTCTTGACGTGTCTGCACTCTTTCCCTCTTCGAACGTATCCCAGACGCTTCAAGCGCAGGAAAGCCCTCCCCGCCTCAGTCTCGATCACATGGTGAAAAGGCCGAAGACCAAGGATCACTTCCATCGCAGCAGTTGGTGTAGTCCTCATGCAGCCAGTTGCCTCCAGACTGACCACCCTTTGAAGGCGTGTCAGTTGCGATCTAGCCGTAACCAAGGTTACCCTAGGCCACCAGACCAGAGCCGCATATGTGAGCATCGGACCTCGGACCAATGGCTCTCGTACAGGCCCAATATGTGTTTGTCACCTTGCTTAGGCGACTATTAAGATGAGCCTTCCATGTCAGTGATTTATCAAGGATCAGTACCCTACCAACTGTGCCAATCTGCCCACATTCAGTCACATCGACTAGAAGGTTAAAGGCTGTTTGGACGCATGCGCACTTCAACTGCTAAATTTGGGGAGTTTAGAGAATCAATAAATTAAATTCGACAACGTTGGTGCCCAGTCGGGTAAATAAGCTCTCGTTCGGCAGCCATGCTGCGTGACCACCTAGACGCTAGTCTTGAATCTGCGCTGCTAGACCTAGTTGAAAAGTTCACAAGTCGTTAGAAAAACTTGCCTCAGTATTCCAGAAGCAAATGAACAAATATTTCAAAAATCTGTTAGTAATACTATATCATATAAAGTAGACTTGGATTTATATTCTTTTTTTTCTTGTATCTTGTATTATATGATGAAAAATTTTCCAATAATATAATTAAACAAATAACAAACAATACATTCAATAAAATAAACAACAGCTTATAAATAAAATTCGAAATGAACAATTGAAATGTGCTCTTGACGGCCAATAAGGCGCGCAAATATAAGAGAAGAATCAGCGAGCAGTAGAAAAATTTGTGTCGGCTATTGAAAAATTCATCCCTTCACACGGTAAAACGCCGGCGAATATCGATTATGGAAGTAGCAGATGTGACCGGCATAATTTTCTTTACTCGTACCATTTCCGAACACCAAAACTTTTATTGGGGACGTAATCGCATAACTTGGAATGTGATTTAACATTTGGCCATCGTCGAGTCGCCTTTCCGGCTAACTTTCCGCCTCTGCCACTTGCTGCTAACTTCTTCTGTGTTAACTTGATGACACACGGTACAGCTAAAAGCTTTTCCACTTACATTTTAAAACACTCGCAAACTTTATTATCTGTCCTCACGAAGCATGCTTAAACTCACAAGATTTGGTTTCCTTAATTCCTTCAAATTTGAGAATTTAAAATTAGATAAAGGTGGGTCTCACTGGGACCTTTGTATGAATGTATATTCGGGTGAGTTTACTGAAACCGAAAAGATCTTTTGTGCCCTCTTACTTCTACTCAGTTTCTGATGAAAGTCTTTGAGACTAGTACCTCCTCCAGCCAATGAATTCTGATCAATCATTTGTTTCTTGTCTCAAGTATTTTCCTTTCTTTCTCCTACACTATCCACTTCTTTATTTGCATTGTGTTTGAGTCTTTCTTTATAGCATTTCCACATCGTTTCTTGGTCTTCCTCTCTTTCTATTCCATATCATCTATTCGATCATTTCTTCCACATTGCCTATTGGAGTATCTGTGATTTTATCAATCTCATTATATTTTTTCCTTCGAGTACCTCACTTCTTATTTCCTTTCCTTGAACTCTTTCATCTGGTGTCATATTTAGTACTAGTTGTCAAATTTTTTCTGTTGTGTCAGTTAGGGATAAAAAAATCAATTTCTACTCATTTTTTCTTGACAACGGTAGCTGGAACGCTACCGAAACGTTGAAATAAAGAATTTAAAAATATTGTGGTTTAATTTCCCAAGAAATTAAAAAAAGAATGAATAATATACCACAAGGAACATACAGAAGATAACTAGAATTATTCTCACGAACTTTCTCTCCAATACTTTACAATCTTTCAGAGATGCAGCAATTGCAGCGAGGGGTATCAACTGGTTTCAAAATGCATCAGTTCATCAACAATTTTATTTAATTGTGAAACTGACCTATTAACTTTGATACGTCACGGAGACTGGAGGTCTTCGACAGCTGCTGATGACGAAAGTATATAATCTAAAAGTAATTCATCCAATAAGGATTGCAGTGAATCCACAACCTTATGAATAAATCATTAGTCTTCCAACAAAACGGAGAATGCAAAGAATCACCAAAGCACTTGCTTTCAAGTCTGGTTTAGGTTACGATTCAATATTTAAAGCTCTAGAAATAAAGTTTCAGACAATGTCCAATGAATTCAAACAGTGTACCATAATATGTATTGATGGTATGTCACTAAAAAGTCATGTCTTCTATACTACTGCACGAAATGAAGATACTGGACTAATTGACATTGGGACTGGATCAAAACCTTTTTACTTCAAGAAATCTTAACATACTTATTCCGTCTCCATCACTTGAATGACAGCCACGAATTGCACAAGTTTTTGGCACCATAACTAATAAATGTAATTTTGTAAACAAATTTTATCGTTCAAAGCACAAAAAATATGTAAATAATCAAAAAGCTTACAACAAAATAAAATAACATGTCATTTTGACAGATAACAGGCTTAAAATGGCGACTGCCAGACATGCGCACTCAGAAAATGAATTGTAAAATAGCATAAGCTTCGCTTCTTCTTGGGATGGTGTATTCTGTGGTCATGGATGTAAATGACATTATGACAGTCACAAATTCCAAAAATTAATAAATGCAGATTGTTTTGTAATTCAAAGAAGCAGATTTTAAATCACAGCTTACATCAAATAGAATCCGGTTAGAGAAATGGTCTGAATATCGGATAATTATCCTCACATTGATAACACTGATGCAGCCACTGATATAAAACAATTCAGTCATATTATCTCGATTATGTTTATAATTACTAATGCTACTATTATTTTCAGCTCAAGGTTTATTTACCTCTCATTATAGTTTTGTTCACAATTCGAAGATGTTACACTGTTGCATTATCTATATTTTTTTCAAATAAACTTCGATTCAATACCAAAACATAATTATAATAATTTATTATTCATAAAAAAAAAAGTAAATTGTAAAAAAGTAAATGAAAAGTAAATTGTAAATTAGAAAGACAACTGGTAAACATAGAAGATCTGACTGTAGAAGAATTGTGGCAAAAAATTAAAAATACAATACTAGAAGCGGCAAAAAATACATGTTGTACCTTGAAAACAAATAACAAGAAAAGACAAACAGTTTGGTGGACGACTGAAATTAAGAAGCAAATACAAGACAAGAAAAAATCTTGGAGAAAGTACCTGACAAATAAAACGCAGGGAAATTATGACGACTACAAAAAACAAAGAAAATTGGTCAAAAAATTAGTACAAAATGCGAAAAAGGATTCATGGGAGGATTTTGGAAATAAAATGGAGAAGAACAGACAAAACAATCAAAAACTTTTTTACAAGGTACTAAAGAGCATGAGAAAGGAGAAGATCAGCTTAACATTAGGAATCAAGGATACAACGGGTGTGACGCTAACGTCAGAAGAGAAAATAATGGAACGGTGGAAAGAGTACTTTTACAATTTGCTGAATACTAAAGAGAATATAACAAAAAATACGGCAAAGAAGATAAACATACAAAGAAGAGAAGAAGAAGAAAAAGAAGAAGAAATTTCAATAACCGAGATAGAAGAAGCTATAAAATTATTGAAAAACGGAAAAGCCCCAGGACATGACAAAATAACGTCTGAAATGATAAAAAAAATAGGACAACAAGGAAAGGAAACAATCAGAAAACTATTCAACAAAATATGGAAAAAAGAGGAAATACCAGAAGATTGGGAAATGGGTGTAATATTACCAATTTTTAAGAAAGGGGATAGCATGGATTGTAACAATTATAGAGGGATAACTTTATTAAGTACCGCATTAAAATTGTATGAACAAATTCTAAACCGAAGACTAATAGAGCAAGTAGAGCACACACTAGCAGAAGCACAAAGTGGATTCCGGAAAGGACGAAGCACACAAGACCATATTTTTACATTAAAACAAATAATAGAGAAGAAAACAGCTAACACACAAAATTCGTATCTTGCCTTTTTAGACCTAGAAAAAGCATTTGACAGTGTACCTAGGACGCAGATATGGGAAAGTTTATATAGAAGAAATGTGAACGAAAAGCTGATTAGAAATATTAGAGCAATGTATAAAAGAACGAACAATTATGTGATTAGTAAAAATATGAGATCAGATACATTTATAACGCATGACGGACTGAGACAAGGAGGTGGGTTGAGCCCAACACTATTTATTATATTTATGGATCATATCATTCAAGAGTGTAGCCAAAACACCAAAAAACTATATGTTGGATACCACAATATGCAAAGAATAAAAGTAGGAGAATGCGCGTTTGCGGATGACATCGTAATAATGGCGAACACAAGAAAAAATCTACAAACGAATATTAACCTATGGAACGATTCGCTGAGGAGACATGGAATGAAGATCAACGTGAAAAAATCGAAGGTGATGGCAATTACAGAAGATCATGAGGAACTAAACATTTGCTTAAATGATTCGGAAATAGAACAAGTGAAAGATTACCAATATCTAGGGGTTATAATCGAAAATACTGGCAGACAGGAATTAGAAATCAACACACGAGTTGACAAGGCCATTAAATGTTATTATGCAATGAATAACAAATTTATAAACAGGAAGGAAATATCTAGGACAACAAAAATGAAAGTGTACCACTCCATATACAGACCAATACTAACATACGGATGCGAAACATGGGTAATAAACGACAGACAGAAGAGTAAGATCCAGGCGACGGAGATGAAGTATCTAAGACGAGTGAAAGGGATAACCAGGAAGGATCGTATTCGAAACCAGACATTAAGAGATGAGCTAGAAGTAGAACCCGTATTAGATTTTATAAAAAAGAAGCAACTGAGCTGGTGGGGGCACTTGCAAAGATTGAAGAATAACAGAGTAGTGAAACAAGTATGGCAGGCAATACCAGAGAACAAACGAAAAAGGGGTAGACCAAAAATTACCTGGGACAAAACAATTGCAGAAATCTTTAAAGAGAGAAATCTGACGTGGAATGAGGCGAAAGAAAAAGCAAAAAACAAGAAGGAATGGTGGAAATTCGTACATGGATAAGAAGAAAATACCTCCCAACACCATACTATATGGTAGAAGGGCTTTTTGATTATATATATATATATATATATTATTCATAAAAAATATTTTAGAGTTTAATTTGAAAATATACTGGTTGCATACATTATCATCATGAAGTGATGCAAACCTTCAGACTTTCAGTACATTTTTTGACTCCATCTTTATTTATATTGATAAATCTCTTCCAGTAAGATATATTTTAAATCTGACAACACTGCACGCTCGTTTAACGTGTTCAGCATAATTAGGAGATTATATTCAATTCGGAAAAAAGTTATTTCTAATATTTTTGTCGGTATTGGAAGCAACTCATTTAAATATAGAAAACAATGTTGGGATATTGTTATATTTTATAGCAATGTTTAAAGCCGTCGTTATATTATTGTTGGCATCCTTGTCCGTAGTTTTGAGAGTAAGTGAAAATTTTTAAATGGTGTGGTGCTCATAATCAATCTCTAAATATTTTTATAGACTGAATTCGGGCCGATAATAGAAACCTCCTGTGGGCGAGTTCAAGGAAGTATTAAGAAGAATGTGAAGGGAAAAATTTTTCATGCTTTCGAAGGTATACCCTATGCAGTTCCACCTGTTGGTGAAGAGCGATTCACAGTGAGTTACTTCAATTTATTTGGGTGACATATAATGAGATAATTGAAACATACCAGGGGTTTGTTACTATAGTCTGTTTATTCAGAAGCTGGTGTGGTATAAAATGAAATTTGCGATTGCAGGACCCATAAAACGATCGAATTAGTTTAGCTTAAACAAATTTTATTCCTTTTTTCCTATAAAACTCTACATTACTATCACCTGATTTGAATTTTCGGGAACTTACGATTGAGCTCGCAAATTTTCTCCATAATGAATACTCACCCTTTTACAATAAAGAAGTCACAGAGTTGCGTTTTTTTGAACATAAAAATAATATTTTCAATGAAAGTCTACTAATACATTTCATTCCCAAGATTCCTAGAGATACAGATTGGATTGGTGTTCTTGAAGCAACTAATAATAGGCATGAATGCCTCCAGCCGAACCATCTATTGAGAAAGGCGTCAGAGTCTTCAGCAAATTCTTCATTTGGATCTATCGGCTCAGAAGACTGTTTATATCTAAATATCTATTCACCTGCGGTAAGTATAAACAACAGCTAAGCTACGTAAGGGGGAAAACAGGAACCGCAAATTTGAGGAAAAATAAAGCATCAACTGCTGCAAGGCAACACAGACATAGCCCTTATACAAGAACCCTACATTCATGGAGGGCATGTAAGGGGAAGCCAAAGATATGTAGTACTATTTCTCTGCAGCAAATCACAGAATCTGCATTTTCGCGAAAAAAATGCATGATTTCTGTTTTAGGGATAACCCAGTTCAAGTTAAGCTGAGCTATTAACTCGTTGGAGCCATACAAAGCTCCTAAACCAGATGGTATAATCCCATCTGCATCTGCATCTGCAGCAGGTGTTAATAGATCTCATTTCAGTATTTTTGTAAATTCTTCAGAGCATCACCTGCAACTGCTTGGAAAAGAACCCGGATCATCTTCAATCACAAATAATTATTCCAAGAAAAAGTCATTCAAACCAATAGCTCTGTCTTCTTTCATGTTAAAGATAATGAATAAACTCATTGATAGGTATCTTAGGGAAAACTTTTCCATTAAAAGGATACTACAATATAACCAACATGCCTATCAATAACGGAAATCCAGTAAAAAAATCTTACACCAGCTTTGGTAAGTTCTCGGAGCAGTTCTTCATATAAAAGGAGTATTCGACCATACCTCCTTTGCTTCCATAATAGCTGCTGTTGCAAGGCGTGGAGCAGACGACACCACATGTCGGTGGATGAACAACATGCTCTTTGGACAGCAACGACAACCTTATTTGGAGATTCCATGTAGGTCTACATAATAAAGGGATGTCAACTGGGAAAAGTGTTTTCACCTTTGCTGTAGAGCTTCGTCATAGACGAACTCCTGGAGGAATTCAACAGGAAGGGACAGACCAACACCCATAATCATTCCAGAATCACAGATGTTATCACAAAATCGCTTCTTGAAATGAGTAGCGATAAAATGGTGGTCATGTTAACGACAACCAAACATACAATATCTACCTGAACTCAGGAACTAAGAAGAACTAAGGAAGTACAATAGATATTTTAGGTCCCAATATACATACATACAAACTAGAAGGCCTTGAAGCATGCAGACAGGAAATGCGTTAGTTTGGTACATATCTAAAAATGTTTTAGGAACTGGAGATCACACATACAGATACATAAGTTAACAATACAATTATTGATATCAAAGATTTGAAGAATTATTTTATAGTTGAAACGTAGTGCAACTAATTATTTTTTTCGTGCAGAGCTTGAACGAGAATAAAAATCATGCATTGCCCGTTCTTGTTTGGATCCACGAAGGTGCTTTCAATTATAGATCAAAGGCAAAAGCCAAACCGCACTATTTTATGGACTTCGATATAATCGTTGTAACAATTAACTACAGATTAGGAGCACTGGGTAAGTTCCAGTTTTTTTAAATGCTAGTCCACCTACTACCAAAAAAAATGTATATATTTGTAAGCACATCTTAATTGCAGGCTTCCTTTCCACTCTTGATGGTGTAATACCCAGTAACTTGGGTCTGAAAGATCAACGACATGCTATTCGATGGGTTTCCAAGAATATTCAAAAATTTGGAGGAGATCCAAATAAAATTACTGTTGCAGGACAAAGTGCAGGCGCAATTGGTATAAGTTATATGCTGCTAGACGAAAAATCGAAAGGTTAATATATGATAGTTGATAAAGGGGAACATGTATCATTGAGAGGCACTTAAATTCACGATAAATCGTTGTTATTTATGCTGACAAATTTTCAGGTCTATTCAGGGGAGCAATATTGGAAAGTGGATCGGCTTTATGTCCTCACGATTTTCAACCTGATCCAAAATCAAACGCTTATTTATTAGGAAATGTCATTGATTCTAACTTTAAAAATAACTCCAACGACTTATTGAAAATATTGAAGCAATTGTCTCCCGATGAACTTCTGACGTACACTTTTTCTCCACATTTCAGGGTAAGAATAAAATATTTTATCATTTATCTTAAGCATGCTGTCAAAATTTGACGACCAACAGTTTGGTACAAGGAGTATATGACTTAGCACATACCAATCTGTATCTGTATCTGTAGAGTAGGGAGGGTGAATGTAGGCTACAGCACTTAGGCCACATGTGAATCATTGTACATCCTCCCGAGAAATTGCACTCCTAGGTCATCGTCCATCCTGTTTTTTCTAGGAAAGTGGACAGGTCACTAGGAGACATCTCCTTTATATCGGCAGGTGTAGGTCAGGACTTACCGAGCACACACTCTCTTATAACTCCGGACACTCGCATAAGACATGCCTGACAGTTTCATCTTCCTTTTCACACATCCTGCATAGAGGTGTGTCCATTACCCCATTGTATGGAGGTGTTTTCTTAGTTGACAGTGGTCAGTCAAAAATCCTACTGTTAAACGTAGGTTTTTTCCGGTCATCGCCAAATATTTCTTCGACGCTAGCTTCCCAGGGTTGCCCAGGGTGATCCTGGCAAGACTGCATCCTTTGATTCCATCCCATATCTTAAGAGATTGAGCATGGGTGTAACGTTTGGCTACTTCCGCAATTGTCGAAGTCGTTAGGCCGTAGGTGTCACTTGGTCCTAATATTTTTAGTCCAGCCGCCTCCCTGGCTAAAGAATCGGCAATGCGATTACCTTCATTACATGAATAAACCTATTGTTAGCAAAGTTACCAGAACAATCGTTAATATGCTTTCCAGCCAGACAAATCTACGAATCTAGCGGTGTATGAGCTACGCAGGCTTATTTCAAACTTTAGAGGACAAAGAGATAACCATGATCACCTTATTGGACATCGATGAAGATGAGGAAGATTGGGGGGCAGCTCTAAATTATAATAAGGGCTTATAGGCATGCCACGATCTGGTGAGATTAGGTTAGGTTAGGCAACTACATGAGGAGTATGTCCAGGAGAAAGAGTATAATCAATGTTAATCTGCATAACCATAGTAGAGGACTTCCTCACGAAACTGTACACAACAAACTTTAACTGCTTTAATAGTTTTGTTTGGTAAAATTTTCATTTTACATGGAAGATTGAAAATTTCATGTTAAATATTTCCCAAACGATAATGATTTCATGGAAGTCCACGTTAACGGAAAATGTATTTTAGCTGAATAATAAAGAGGGTTTGTTACAACTGGACGTATTAGCTAACGTATGGGAACCAGTAGTAGAAAATTCTATGGATACAGACATAATAATACCTATTCCTATGCATCAAGCTTTTATTGAAGGTAAATTCCTTAAAATCCCAATGATTGCAGGATTCACATCAGAAGAGTCTTCAGCTATTATAAGTGAGTTAATTTAATTTTATCATAAAAATTACTACCGAACCAATTTTAATTGAATATCAGTAATTGTATCAATGTAATGTCTAGGTTTAGACTTTACGATATTTTCAATTACTCTCCATCATGAGAACTCTCCAACATCACAACTATAGGCAACAAAAAGTAATTCACGATAATCTAAGATAAGACGTTTGGAATCCAGGGTTGGATCTTTTTTGTTATGATATCACGGAAATAATAAAAATGTATTGAAAGAGTTTGTGGGATTTATCAGACGTCTTTGCTCACCCCAACTCTGAAACTAATTTTGGAAAAAAATTTTATTCATCCGGGTTTTGGAAGGTGTATCACGCAAGTAAAACAGAAAGATTCAATTTTGTTCTCAACGGCCTTTTAGTTCATTTTAATTATTTTCAAAGGATTTCACGTCAATTTCTATTGGTGGCTTCATATTTGTTGTGCTTTCAGCAAATTGCCTAAAAATAATCAGTTACAAAGTACATTATTCTGTGCTTGTTTTGTCTGTAATTGTAAAATACCTTGAAATATTATAAAAAACCTAAATTTGTCATCATATCCACGACATAATTTGTTTGCAGGACATGAAATTTCGCCTGAAAGTATGAATAAAGTAGATGTCAATCCTGGCTTACTAATTGATCAAAGATTAAATATTAAAAATAAACGAGAAGTTGGAGAAAAAATTAAATCTTTATATTCTACAAATTTCACGAAAAATCCCGATGCTGCAGTTAAAGTGAGTATTGCGTTAAATACAGTTTGTCCCAAAAAGTGACCGTAAATTTCTACCTTAAAGAATTGAAATAACTCAACATTGGTCGTATCCCATTTCAACTTTGCCAAGCCCACTATATAGTTCCAATTTAACTGCTTTATATAAAAA
>CAJUYI010006118.1:0-14316 GCA_910591695.1 Galerucella pusilla
GCCTATGCTTTTACTAATATTAAGTCAATTATAAGTATATATAACTCTCTTGTAAGAAGCAAGTTGGAGTTTGGTAGCATTATTTGGAGTTCACTTATTAATTCAAGCTTGAGTCGCCAAATTGAAGCCATACAAAATAAGTTTGTGAAATATATCTATTTCAAAAAACACAAGATGTCTCCCAAATATGAGTCTTATGATCCATTAAGGTCAGAGTTTAGTATTGACAAATTAGTATGCAGGAGAAAACGTCGAGAATTAATTTTTCTTTATAAGTTGTGCAACAATTTAATAGGCTCAGCTGATCTTCTTAGTCAATTAAATTTCTACGTACCCTATCATCGAACCCGTCCTAGGAATTATTTATTCTTAACACCTTCAATAAACTCGCTAGATAAAATATGTCAGCTATACAATAGCTTAAGTGATAATCTAGACACTGGACTGCTAGGAATTACTCTCAGTCAATTTAAAATATCTATTGCAGATTTAATGTTAGAGAATTAGTCTTATGTGTACATTCAGTCGTTTTTGTCTCATAAGCAATATGCATGCGTTGTATTAAGTTATATTTTGTAACCACAGTTGCATAGAATAAGGGAAACCTGTTTGCTTCTGTAATAAAATAAATAAATAAATAAATGTGTACAAACATTTGGAAGGTGATATGAAACGATAACATTTTTTTTAAATAAGCAGAAAACTGTTATACTTTTTCATCATACCATCTTGTGGTATTCTTATTTCTAAGATGCGAGGAGCTGGTTTTTTACTTGGTTTAATTTACCTCGATCACTTTTTCTACTCTTATTTTGACAATTGTAAAATAAGATGTCTCGTTAAAATCTTATTCTGAATTTTCAATATTTTAATGTCTTTTAATTATTTAGTGACGTTGAAAAAGTTTCATTACCCCCAATATTAGTATATTATGAAATTGGGAGAATAAGTGATACTTTATGTGCTGAGTGTGGAAAGTTTGTCTGACGTACGTAATGAGTCAGACACAATTCATGCGAAGCATATAAAGCATCTTCTTATTCTCGTAATATCGCATTTACCACTTTTTCTGTGCATAATTTTATTCGAGGTAAAACAATTAAGAGGAACGAATTTTTTTATAAGTATAAATAAAAAAGTTGAGCATATTTTTAATGAGATATAGTGAGTTAGAGTTGACCAATTTGTTTGTCGGAAACTTTGACTTTGACAATTTTTAAAACGAAATATCCTCCAACTATACTATTGTTTTCTTGGTGACTTGTTTTTTGGGAGTGTCCTGTTAACCATTTTTGTGGTTCATTTTTTTGAATCCCTTGCAGAACACATTTTGCCTGTAGAACTCCCAAACCCCAAAGTGTAGCGACCTGTACTCAATTCTAATAGATTCAGTTTAGACATTTACTACAAAAATAAAACTTGTTACTTCATTGTTCATGAGATATAGCGAGTTAAAGTTGACATGTGTTTTTGTGGCTTTGACCTGTTGAATGAAAAATCCTTGAATTATACATTTTTTATTTTCTTTTCCTAATAGATTCATTTTTTAGAAGTGTCCTGTTTAAAATTCAACTCGCTATTAGTATTTTTGGAGTTTGTACGATTTTTTTGGTAGATGTAATTTTTCAAAAGTAATATTATTTTAAATATCTACTAAATAAAAATTATTTCAGTCTTAAGCAATTGATGTGAAAAACTCAAATTCTCACATACCGTTTTCACGTCTGTGGCCTTGAGGATAGTTCAATGGCCATACCACAAAATTAGCAAAACACCATATTAGTGTATATTTAAATAATTTATTTGAAAGTTTATAACAAATTTCTGCTTATTTAAAAATTCACAACAAAGTCTGAAGCTCATTCGCATAAATAACAGCACAAAACGAAAACAAGAAAAAAATAACAAGTGATATGTCGTGCAACAACATAAAGAGCAATACGTGTACATCAAACTTACTTTTACTCTGGGCTTATCCAGATAAGCGTACGAATGCTGAAACAGGAGATAATGTAAATATTTCGGGCGATAAACACATTTTTTTGAGAGGGTACGTCGCACTTTATGTTTTATCCAAGAAAGTTCTGTTTTTATTACTTTAGTCTTTATATAAGTTTTTCGCGAAGAACTTCAATAATGTTAAGAGCCGCAGCGTATCCAGGGAGGTGGTTTTGTGCTTTCTCACTCCTTTTCTGATAGAATTTTCTTAAACATATTATTTTCACTTTTACAGCTGCTAGGATTTCAGCTCAAAATTTACAACATTTTTAAAGTTTCTATATTTTTCAAGTAAATCAGTGTTTTTCAAATAATTAATTATTTAACTTAATTCCGAATTTCCATTTTTTACAAAAATTCACATCACCTGCTAACATCTCACCCCCGCGCAATAAAACTATTCCAAGGTTTCAACTTGATTACCTGATTACCTGATTACCATTCATTTCTCATCCTAACAGCACTTCATATCCTTTCCAGATTTAATTTCTCTACGTCGCTGGTTAAAAAGTATATTTTACACTGTATACTATTTAACAAATAGTTATTTACAATACAAGCTGCGAAAGCTTACTTTCAGGTGCGAGGTTATTTGAATACCTCCGAGCACCTAAAAGGGCTTTTCCAGCGTGTAATGTATTAAGCTTTTCTTTCTTCCCCCGATTTTATTATTAAAACACACAATTTAAAGATGCAAAAAAATTCTGTGACTGCAATAAAATGGGTAAAATGCGTGGGTTAACGTTACTTTGGTAACATACGTGTCAACAAAAACTAATATTTTGACAGTTGTCAAATAATAATTATATCTATATCTATTAAGGAAGGCAAACATTCAGAAGAATTCAATGATCATGTTGCGCAAATCGTCAGGAAAGAAATCATGCCCACAAAATCGATATCTATTCAGGAAAGCCAAAATTCTGAGATAGAATTTAATGATAATGTTGTGCAAATCGACAAGCAAGTCAAAATTTCCAGTGACGTTGCTTTCAAACAAGATTTCAATCAACATTTGCCGTTAAATCTTTCAGTAACATACAACAATTGTAATTTTACATTTAATTTCCAATCAGAATAAATATTTGACAGGTAATTTGACATTTTATTTGTTCGTTGTCCAGGGCACGAGAGTTTTTCATACTTAGCTACCGATAACCTAGGTTTTACTTTCGCTTTCGCTTGCCTATTTAAAATAAAAAAGGTAGAACGTGTCGCGGGACACACGGTAGGAACTTTAGTTCCTTTAAAGCAAAAATTTTTTTAATCAATAAATAAATACACACATATTAATATAAGAATTTATTTTACTCTGGATGAAACTTCATTTAACAAAAAGATACAGTAGTATTAATTATAAATAAAAATAAAAATCTTATTATTAAGTTGATTGGCACAATAGTTATTTATAATACAAGTGCGTGAAGTTATACTTTTGCACACGAGTTGCGAAAATGCCAAAATATTATATGAAATAATCCGTACAAATTAACAACAAATACTTAAACAGAATAAAATGGGTATTTAAGGGGACCTCAGATTTTATAAAACTATGTAATATATCTCACGTTATAGATAAACAATTTGCATATTCCTCGGTGGACAAGTAGTAAGCAAACCAGACTCTCACGCGGTAGACCCGGGTTTGATTCCCCGTGAAGAAGTTTTTTGTTTAATGTTAATTTTATTTTTAAATAATTATTCTGCTTGTTTCAAATATTTAGCAGAATATTCATTATTATAGATATTCGTACAGTACCCTTCATGAGGGAGTCCGACTGGCAGCATCTACTTATAACAGCATCGTATATTTAAAAAGGGAAACCGTAGCATTATACCAATTGGACATTCAAGAACTGTACGTTTACCACAAAAAAATTAGTGGAAACATAAAATTGAATTGTTAAATTTTCAATTTGAAGTTATATTACAGTATAGAAATTTTTATTTTTTAGATTTTTTCATGAGTGGGTCGTAGAAAAAATATGCTGTTCGACTCGTGTGAATTGTCCATATCGCACTTGAACGATTGAGCAATCCGCCTACGGCGTCGTGCTCAAACTTCGTCCTCGTGCGATATGGCCTCATACGCACACTAGTTGCACAAACTACTTTTTCTATCAAAATATGCCCTTTTACATTTACAAACAACCTGCCAAATGTCAAATCAATTTATCCATCCATTTCAAAGTTATCGAATTAAAACATTCAAGTTTTCAAAATTTCAACACCCTGTATTTCGAAAAGTAAATGTGCTAGACCCCTTAATCATATCATTTTGTCCAATTTTACGAGATGAATCTACATACAAACATTGTAATTAGGTACCCTTAACGTTCGAGATGCTTACACCATTTTTTGCGCGATAGTATTGAAATAAATTCCGAATAAAATATCTTAAATTTCTTCGAAATGAACGAAATGTCAAAAGTGACATTAATACTTCTCGATCAGTTTAAAATATATTTTGCATTGTGGTGAAATTGTTTTTATGCTATTTATTACTTTTGGACGTCTGAACGGTAAGTAAATCACTTACCGACGTGTTAAACTTAGAAACCAGTAAACACAACCTACCGTCCTGACAACCGATGCTGTAAATAAACAAAAAAGATCAATCGCGCAAGAAAATTATGGAAATAATAGTAAAAATTTATCCGAACAAATTCAAGTAGATCACCAGCACTGCGAATACCAGCTTTGCATATAATTTTAATGTAGCATCGGTGTTTCAGTGGTTGAATGCTCGCCTTCCACGCGGGCGGCCCGGGATCGATTCCCGGCAGAAGCATATGAATCGCTGCTTCGTAAACGAGAGTGAGACTCAGGAGAGAGCACACGCACGCAAGCAAGGCACATAACGAAGCAACGTAACATAACGTAACGTAACGGTCAGATCTTTTGCGTCGCGACCCCCGGTCGCTTAAACCTAACCTGACGCAAAGGACTAAAGTTCCAAAAATACATTTTCGTAGGGGGGAGAATGAAAACGTTATTTCTAAATATCTAGAATCGAATTTACTAAAATGTTACTACGACAACATGAATTTTTAAAATTCCAATCACTTTCATGGTTAGCATGTATTTCCTTGAGTTATGTATACTATCAACTACGTTCCAATTTGTTGACCCAATTGGTTTTAGTTGAAAACAGCAAACAAATTGTCATTAATAATTTTAATGCTTTGAAAAAGCTAATTTAATATTCAATAATTTAGTTGTAAATGAGAATATATGGCTTAAATATTAATACATTTTTGTTGATTCACACTACATAAACCTATTCCACATTTTTGGCATCTCCCAAATTGTTTGTAGCGAACCCAACCCATTTTTACAGATTAGGCATAATATGAGCTAAGCTCGGAGCTAAGTATAGCGAGACTTATTTTTTTTTTATTTAAATGGTACATACAGGGTGAATCACGACCAACGAGATGGAGGTTTATAGCGGAACAGTGAAAGTTTTAAAATGTTTCCCACTTTAGTGGTTTGTACATTCATATAGGATACATTTTAAAATTATTTTGAAATATACCGGATGTTCCAATAAAGTGCGGCGTATCAAAGTTAAATTTTTTCTTATGGAACACCTTATATTTTATTTATGTAATTTATGTAATATGTAATGTATGTAATGTAATTTATGTATTTATTTATGTAAAAATTATGTAAATATTTGTATTTATTTTTTTCTGTGCCAATGACCAGCGCTGTCGAGGCACGTTAAGCAAAAATAAAAAAAAAAAATATTTTATTGCATTTCCTGATTGCCCTTAAAAAATAAAAAATAAAAACCTCCCCCATAATGGTTCCCTATACCTAAATACAGAGGGTTCCGAGTTATGCTGCCTTTTTAAAAATGTGAACATTTCGAAAAATATTGATAACTCATTGATATAACAAATTCGAGCAAATTTTCTCTTACATCTGAATAGTTGGACATTCGTTGAATGTACTCCATGATTGAGTACCTACTAAACCTCTCTACATGGTATTTAGAAATTTTCAGTTTCATTATTAGATCATTCAATGTGTAATATCAGGCTTATTTTAAATGGAACATCCTGTGTTTTAATACTTCACCATATTCAAAAAATGTCCTTTTTTGAAAGGTATGAGGATGTCCTATACCTAGGTATTAAAGTTTCCGTGCAATTTACATTTTTCTCAAATCCCATGCTAAATCGATTTCAAAACATCTGCAATTCTCTATAAATTCTATACCTATTATCTTGACATAGTTGCTGTAAAAAAAAACAGTGAAGTAGGTAATTAATATGCACATTTGTAGTTGCTGAGATACACTAGCTCTTTTTTTGCCGATAATTATTTGAGTACATAATAAAACAAAAACACATTTTTGATAAAGCTCAAGATAATTAGTATAAAATTTATAGAGAATTGCAGATGTTTTAAAATCGATTTAGCATAAAATTCAAGAAAATTGTAAATAATCCTAGGTATAGGACACCCTTATACCATACGGAAGAGGACATTTCTTTTCGAATAAGGTGAATGATTAAAATACAGGGTGTTCCATTCAAAATAAGCCCGATATTGCATATTGAATGATCTAATAGTGAAACTGAAAATTCTGAACACCATGTAAGGAGATATTCAGTACGCAGTCATTCAGTACATTCAACGAATGTCCAACTATTGAAATGTGAGAGAAAATTTGCTAAGATTGGTTATATTAATGAGTTATTAATTTTTTTCGAAATGTTCACATTTTTCAAAAAGTCAGAACAACTCGGAAACCTCTGTATTTAGGTATAGGGAACCATTTAGAAGGAGTACTTCATTTTTTTGGGGCAATCAGAAAATACAATAAATAATAGGGTGTTTCATGAGAAAAAATATAACTTTGATACGGCACACTTTATTGAAACATCCTGTATATTTCAAAATAATGTTAAAATGTAGCCTATATGAATGTTCAAACTACTGAAGTGAAAAACATTTTAAAACTTTCACCGTTTCGCTAGAAACCGCCATCCCGTTGGTCGTAATTCATCCTGTATAAAATAGTTATTTATGTATTAATAGCGAAATAGTATATTACATAACGTATGCGGAAAGTGACATTTTTCACGCGAGTGGGAAATTTTGTAGCACGAGGCGTGAGCCGAGTGCGACAATCACACTAGTGTGGAAAATCACTCTCGCACGAGTAATGTACAGTATTTTTCCTACGATTCCGTGATAATTTCACCAAATAATGTGTAATCAACATCTGACATATTGATACAAAAAATGTTACAATTAAAGTCAACATAAATGATTTCAAAATTAACAATAACTATCAATAGTGACAAAAATTCTAGTAGTTTAACTATATAATATAGGTAGGTTATTACAATTATTAATTGGTTGGATAATTATAGAAATTGAATGTGAAATTATTATTGTTCATCATTTTTTTCAATCAAAAAATGACAAAATTTTCACTCTTTAAATAGATCGCTTCTAATTTAGATACTACATAGGTGAATCTAATTGAATAGTTATTTGTTTAACTAGGCAGCAAAGTAGTAGATTGACTGCCGAGCTGAATTCATAGCAGAGCGTAGCGAGGCTAGGAATTCAGCTCAATCTCCGTGCTCATTAAGTTTCGAGGACACGCTGCGGCTTGTCCAAGAGTCAACTTTTTGTGCATTACCCTGCGACATAGGAGGGTAATGGGTTGAACTACCTATCGGAAGCGTCCCCAGGTTGCGGATAGGGGAAGGCCAGGGACGTCATGCAAATGAAAGAACTGGTCCATTGGTAAATAAGGAAGGATGAGGGCTATAAACGCCTAACATTGCCGACCGAATAACCAATCGCTGACAAGCTCGTGACGCAAACCGAAAACTACATAGCAGAGCAACGACCCCCTTGCTAGGGTAAGGCCAGTGAGAGGTATGCCGAGCTATGTGGTTCGGGGGGTTTGGCTTAATTGCCTGACCTGCGTGGATGGGGACCACTATAAAAAACCTCCCAAATCCTAAGGTTGAGTGGTCGCTGAAAGGATGGATGGCCGTGGGTTATTCGGTTTTTAGACCACTAACCTCAGGGCAACTGGCGCACCCTGTTGTATATAGCCTTACCCAGTCATGCGGGGCTCTGACTGGGCGGACCTACATTCCCTAGCTGCTCGTGGGAACAATATGGACCAAAGCAGGAAAACACCAGAGGAGGATAAGGACTCCTCTAAAGAAAATCAAAACGTTACAGGAATGGACTGTAACGACACAAGTTGTCAGGAGACAGTAGCTAAAGTCTGTACTCCAAAGGCAAAAGAACAAGGAGGGAAGGACTCCTTAGAAAAGGGTAAGGCAACCAACAAGGCCTTGCCCAAAAAACTATCTGGTGCCCAGAGGAAGAAACTCATCAGGGAACAGAAAAAAGCAGCCGGCACATGGGTGGAAAAAGACCCAAACAAAGCTGGAAAGAAAAAGGAGCATGAACCGACAAAATCGGGAAATAGCATGTCCAAGTCAGGAGAAGTCCTGATGAAGACAAGCTCAGGTCCGACAACGTCGGGACACTCCAATACAGGTGGAAAAGAAGGGACAGGTAAAGGTAAAAGACCTCGATCTGAAAACTCAACTCCACCTGATATGCATGTTGCAAAAAAAACAAACAGGAGCACGAAAGTGCAGACTGTCTCCTATAAGGATGCAACAGCAAATCTCGGGATGGCGGTGATCCACAGACGCCATCCAGAAAACACCCTGAATCAGGAACAGGCAGGACTGATTCAAAACCGCTTGGAGGAGGCCGTGTTTGACACCCCTGGGGGAAGCGCAAACCGACTCCAATTCCAACGTACTTCATTCCATTCAGGGGTCCTCTGGATGACCTGTGGGAATGAATACACGGAGGAATGGCTCAGGAACGCGGTGGAAGGCCTGGGCGAGCTCTGGGAAGGTGCTGATCTGACAGTTGTTGGATCAGGAGACCTCCCCAGAAGGCCCCTGGTCCTCGTGCACGTTCCAGGTGCCATAAGGGTCCATTCTAAAGGACCGTCTGGCTAGTCAAAATGCTAGCCTCAAAACGGAGGAATGGACCCTCAAAGGAAGAAAAGACGATGGAAAGTGGCAAACGCTGACCTTCTCCATTGATGAGGCTTCTTTTAAGACTCTGGAGACGATGGGCTTCCGAGCATACTACGGTCTCGGAAGGGTGGTCTTCCGAGTTTTAAGAGGACCAGATGGCGGGGGTACGAATAATACAAGCGAACCTCCAGCACAGTAAGGCTGCATCTGCAGTCCTTACGAAAGTAATGGGGGGATTCGATGTGGCCCTCATACAAGAACCTTGGGTGAACAAGGGAAAAATTATGGGTTTATCAGGGATAGGAGGGGAATTGATTTACGATAGGTCCTCCCAAGTACCTAGAACTTGTATAATAGTAAGAAATAATATAAAGATACTGCCTTTAAATCATTTCTGTTTCAGAGACCTGACCACGGTCAAAGTAAGATTCATCTCTGATGGGGGACCGAGGGAGATTATTCTCGGATCGGTCTACCTACCAGGAGATGCTTCTGAACAACCACCATCCAGGGAAGTGGAGGAACTAGTGAGAGGATGTCGGGGCAAAGGAACGCATCTGATCATTGGGGGAGATGTGAATGCACATCACACAACCTGGGGAAGCACAAACACCAACCAAAGAGGTGAGTCTTTACTACAATTTATTATGGAAAATAATCTGGACATATTAAATGTGGGAAACAAACCTACCTTTGTAACAATAAATAGAAAGGAGGTTCTAGATGTAACAATTGCAACTACTTTTATAGCTAGTTTTGTTAAAAAATGGCATGTGACTGATGAGGTGAGTTGTTCGGGCCACAGACACATAAGCTACACATTAACAGGTTTTAGCACTGAAACTGAAACTTACCGGAACCCAAGGAAAGCTAACTGGGAGGCCTATCAGGCGGACCTAGGCCTTGAAATCCAAAGGGTGAGAGAGACGGTAAGAAACAGCGTGGATCTAGACCTAGCTGCGGAACAATTCCAAGAAGCTATCGTGTCTACCTTCAATCGCAACTGCCCCGAAACTACAAGGAGAACCAACAGGAATGTGCCCTGGTGGAATAACGACCTTGAAGTTTCAAGGGCGGAAGTACGAAAGCTCTTCAATAGGGCAAGAAAAGACGGAGAGTGGACCGTATATAGGAAAACTCTGACGTCATACAACAAGGCTCTGAGAATCGCTAAAAGAGACTCATGGAGAAAACACTGTGAAGAGGTAGAACAGACTTCTGAATGTGCTAGACTCCAAAAGATACTCTCCAAAGATCCTCAAAGGACAATTAACTCACTAGAGACAAGAGATGGGAGATATACACAAAGCGGGAAGGAAACTCTGATAGAACTTCTCGAAGTACATTTTCCAGAATGCAAAATAAGTGATGAACCATTAGATACAGAACAACAAATGGTCTCGAGGACTCCAAATCGGAGTAACGAGGAAAGTTGGAAAGTATCTAGGGAAGTGGTTAATCAAAGCAAAATAAAATGGGCAATTAACTCATTTGAGCCATATAAATCACCGGGACCGGACGGGATCTATCCAATTATGATGCAAAAGGCAGACGGCATTATACTCAGCAGACTGTGTACGATCCTTAGAGCAAGTATGGGACTAGGGTACATACCAAAGGTCTGGAGAAATGTTAATATATATTATATATTTATTTATTTACGGGCAAGCCCATTTTAGGTATAAATTACAATTTTAAAATTATAATTAAAATAGAATGAAAAAATATGAAATAATTACATGTCATACAATAAAGAATAAGTAAAAAAGAGGTTAAAAATTTAAAAAGACAAAAGACAATAGACAATAAGCTTAAATAAAGCATTAACATTAAAACATTAAAGCTCGGTAATCAGTAACTGAGTTTTAAAGTGATGAAAGGGGGTGTTAAACATCTCAAGATCATTATGAGTATTGGCTAATCTTAACATTCTTGGAATACAGCTATTGAAAGTATTGTTTAAACGATAAAAAGGTACATAAAATGTTTGTTGCTGTCGGGTTGATCGGGTTTGAACATGAAGATTAATTTTTGCTAGAAGTTCAGCACAACTGCATCTGCCATTGATAATGTTGAAAAGTAATGTCAGGTCTCTCTGTTTCCTCCTAGTTTCCAAGGAGGGGATGTTCAGAAAATGCTCTAACAATTCATAATCGCAAAAGATACCCAATTTATAGGCCATGTATCTAAGAAAATTGTGTTGGACATTTTCAATGTTCCTGCAGAGTCTTATGTAATGAGGAGACCAGACAGAAGAACAATAATCTAGATGGGGTCGGACAAGTGAACAATAAAGGACTTTAATTGCAGATGTGTCAGTAAAATCGTGGGTTAGCCTATTGATAAAACCTAACATTTTCATGGATTTATGGATAGCTGTAGGTATGTGTTGATTGAAGCTTAAGGTTGGATCTAGAATAACTCCAAGGTCTTTGATTTGATTAACAGACTCCAAGACATGACCATTTAAGGTATAATCGAAAGTAGTAGAAGGTACATGGGATCGATAAAAGCGCATGACATGGCACTTGATAGCATTCAAGTCCATGCCATTTAAGGAGCACCAGTTTGATAGATTATCAAGATCAGACTGAAGCCTGAGAGCATCAAAATATGTTTGAATAATTAGGAAAAGTTTTAAATCATCTGCAAATAGTAGTGCTTTGCCATACCTAAAACAATGAATAATGTCATTGATAAATAAGTTGAATAATAAGGGACCAAGGTGTGACCCCTGAGGAACACCTGAGGTTACTTGAAATAAGTTAGAATAGTGATGGTTTACTCTAACCATTTGAGTCCTGTTCGTAAGATAGCTACTAATCCATTGTAGTAATACCCCCCCTACACCATATTTATCAAGCTTTTGCAGTAAGAGAGTATGGTTGACCCTGTCAAAAGCCTTAGAGAAGTCAGTGTACACAGAATCAATCTGGCAACCCCTCTCCAAAGCCTCCGACAGGAAATCGACGTAGGTAACTAGATTTAATTCAGTCGATTTCCCAGCACAAAAGCCATATTGTTGTTCAGTTATGATGCCAGAGCAGTCATAGGTAAGGTAGTCTGTTATAATGTTCTCAAATACCTTAGGTATAGTACTGAGAATAGATATGGGTCGGTAATTTTTGATGTCAGTCTTGCTTCCCGATTTGTATATTGGGGTAACAAAAGATAGTTTCCAGTAATCAGGAAACTGACCTGTCTCAATAGATTTATTGAAAATATAGAAGAGAGGGCGAGATAAAATGAAGCTGCAAGTTCTAAGTAGGATGGGAGGAATAATGTCAGGACCTGGACCTTTCTTTGTGTCAAGGTTAGATAATTTCTCAAAAATGGTCGAAATTGGAATGTGGTAAGAGGAGACGTTAAGTTTTGATTCAATTTCATTTAAATTTAGATTCAGATTTTGAGTAGTGTAAACTGATGAAAAATGCTTGGCAAACAGATTTGAAACTTCACTACCACAAGAAGCAAAAGAGTTGCCAAGGTTCATATTATCAGGTATGGAGTTATTTGATCTTTTAGTACGTACAAAATTCCAAAAGGTTTTAACATTACTTTTAACGGAGGTTTCAACAGAATGTATGTAATTTAAATAGCATTCTCTAGATATAATCTTACATTGTTCTCTTAACTGACTGAATATTTCATAATTTTGGGGAGTTCTGTTTTGTTTATAAATCCCATGTGCAACCTTTTTATCGTTGACCAAGCTTTTAAGTTGAAAAGAATACCAATGTGGGAATCTGTTAATAACAAATTTCTTCAAGGGAACAAACAACTCAATTACCGAGTACAAAGCGTCATAAAAAGTAAAAATCATTTCTGAAAGTTCCTTTCCTTGAAGAAGCCCATCCCAGTCCATTGCTTCCAAACATTGGCGTATACCTTCAAAATTGGCGTGTCGAAAATCATAATAAAAGTCTTCTCCAGGAGTCGCACTTGAGTTCAACTTATATTGTATTGAAGCTTCAAGAGGAGGATGATGAACATCGGGTGGGATCAAAATGTCTGCTGCTGTCAACACTTTAAGTTCAACTGGGGACAAAACAAGGTCGAGGATGACTCCCCTTTTGTTGAGCACTTTGTTGGACTGGAACAGATTGTGAAACGCGCAAATATTTGAAACTATTTCGATAGCACCTTCTTCATATGCTGACGAGCTGGGTTGTGCTGAAGCTGAAGAGCAGAAATCTTCAATATCCCATGTAGCTGTAGGTAGATTATAATCGCCAAATATGTAAAATTGTCTGTCTGGATGTTGCTCATTTAATATTAAAAGTTGATCATAGTGAAGTTGGTATAGATTAGGGTGAAATTTAGGGGGAAGATATATCGCTCCTAAAATATGTTTGCAATTTTTGTGGTCAAAGTGAATAAAAAGTTGCTCAATTAACGGGTTGGAATTGATAATACTAGAGGAGATTGTTTTCCTAACAGCTATTAAAACACCTCCACCTCTGCTAAAGATGCTGGACTGGGGTGTCCGATCCTGTCTGTAAATGTTGTAACCGTTTAAACCAAGTTCAGCATCGTTGATATCAGCTGTGAGCCAAGTTTCAGCAAGAATAATTACATCGTAGGAGCAATTTGTAACATTAAGACATAGTTGAGTTAGTTTTGTTCGAAGTCCTCTAACGTTCTGGTAATAGACAGATAGCTTGCCCGCATCTAGTTTTTTGTTATAATTACGGGAGTATTGTTAACATATTTTATTGTTAAATTTTGCTCACCAGCTTGCTGACGTCTCGATAACTCGCTCCTGACAGTTTCCAGAGTTAGGGTGGTCTTTATTCCTAAACCTGGTAAAACAGGTGACAATAAAGCGAAATCCCTGAGACCCATAAGTCTGATGTCATTTGTACTGAAGACATTGAAAAAACTGGTTAGCACTGGTTGGCACATTAGAGGAGGATCGTTGGTAGAAAGACCGATCGACCTGGATCAATATGCATACAGACCAGGAGTATCCACAGAGACAGCACTCCATCACCTAGTACAAGGAATAGAGTACGCTCTCGAAAATAAGGAAGTATTATTAGCAGCCTTCCTTGATATAGAGGGTGCATTTGACAACACCTCCCACAAAGTAATCACTAGGGCAATTCGTCAAAAGCAAATTGACGAAACAAGCTGCAGATGGATAGACTGCATGCTGAAAGACCGAAAGATATTCTCAACCTTGATGGGCACAACATTGTCAGCCCGAGTTTCAAGGGGATGTCCTCAAGGAGGAGTACTGTCTCCTCTAATATGGAACCTTGTAATGGAC